>CM046045.1:26378753-26588753 GCA_025215565.1 Flaveria ramosissima
GAAGAAGAAGAAGAAGAAGAAGAAGAAGAAGAAGAAGAAGAAGAAGAAGAAGAAGAAGAAGAAGAAGAAGAAGAAGAAGAAGAAGAAGAAGAAGAAGAAGAAGAAGAAGAAGAAGAAGAAGAAGAAGAAGAAGAAGAAGAAGAAGAAGAAGAAGAAGAAGAAGAAGAAGAAGAAGAAGAAGAAGAAGAAGAAGAAGAAGAAGAAGAAGAAGAAGAAGAAGAATAAGAAGAAGAATAAGAAGAAGAAGAAGAAGAAGAAGAAGAAGAAGAAGAAGAAGAAGAAGAAGAAGAAGAAGAAGAAGAAGAAGAAGAATAAGAATAAGAAGAATAAGAATAAGAATAATAATAATAATAAGAATAATAGAAGAAGAAGAATAAGAATAATAATAAGAAGAATAAAGAATAATAATAATAATAATAATAATAATAAAAGAATAATAATAATAATAATAATAATAATAATAATAATAATAATAATAATAATAATAATAATAATAATAATAATAATAATAATAATAATAATAATAATAATAGTAATAAAAATAATAATAATAATAATAATAATAATAATAATAATAATAATAATAATAATAATAATAATAGCTATGAACATATAAATGAAACATGTCCCTCTACTGGTAACGACATGTTTTATTCATCTATCGAAATCACTCATATAGCAAATCTTTATAATCACTACGTTTCATCAAGAAAGAAAATGGGCATAACACATGAGAGAAGAATATAGCAAATCTTTATAATCACTACTATTTTTATTATTATATGATAACCGTTATATGTATGTTTGGACCTTATCTTGACCAATCTCTCACTCACCTTAATTTCATCTTTCTTTTAACTCCTCTGTAGTCCACCCTCTCGAAGAGATGTTCTATATTCTTACTAGCTCTTAGTTTATTACACAGTTTTATTTAGATGTTTATATTTCATAAATATTGTTCTTAGTTTATCATTTCAAAACACTATAATAACATATTTACTTGTTTTATTGTAAATAAAATAAATCAGGTTGTTTTACTACTTGATAAACAAATAGGACAACAAAGTTATTGTTGTAAATCATCTTAAAGTATAATGTTATCTTCATTTTTCAGTCAAAGACCCGTGATCTCTTATAATTTTATTGGTATTAAATTCATTAATTTTGTGTAAATTTGCTTAATCCCTGCTTAAAGTGGTTAAATTACTAATTTAATATTGTTTTGGTTTATAGAACGTATTTTTCATCGAATAAAATGCATATCTCATCTTTCAGAGGTAGTTTAAACAAACTTAAACTTGTATTGAGGGATAAAATCAATTACATTTGAACACATGTGTCTTCAGATAGTAGGATGCAAAATAGGTGAAGCAGATAACATGTCAAAATGAGGCATTTTGGCTGGTTAATTTTTTTTAGTTTCTTCCTAGAATTCTATGAATAAGTGTTTCTAGAATTTTTATAAGTAATTAATATCTTAAATATGTTACTAGAACTATTGTTACAATAATTATCTGATATTTTAATACGTTGATTCTGAAGCCTATAAACACTTGATTATGTCAACGAGCAATGGATATCCTAACATCTTATTATTGATTAGTACTCTTACTATGTTACTATGTTATTAATCAGTTCATACTATTAGGTTTTTACAATAGAATGGTTCCTGACTTGAATACCACATTGAATGATCAAGTTTAAAGTTATTAATTCAATCTCTCGATTAGAGAACTTTTAAACTTGTTTAGAATGTTTTGGTAAACATGCACGCCTCTAAATTACATAACAATAGACCAAATGTGTATATAAACTGTCATGTGAAATGATATAATATATTGATTTTTTACAGTAAACTTACTTGATATGGATTCTCATTAAAGCATTCATCTTAATACCAAAATTAGAAGCTCTGGATCATATCACATCGCTTGGTTTTCGTAAGGCTCTTCTAATGCTTTCTCGATGTCAGCCTGTGTTACGGAGCCAACATATTAACCCATGCTATTGTTGTCTATTTCATGTTTTTTTAATCATAAAATACAAAAATAAATGGTTGCTAAATGGATGGGTTGGGCTTATACCAAGTACAAGTGAAAAGTTGTAGTATTTTAGTACGAGTAGAAACAAACTGGTAGTTGGGGTTATTCGTTTTCGAATTTAAAAATGATTTAATTGTTGGATACAACTATAAAAATATATTCTTATTACAGTAATGATTTGATTTATTTATGAAAACGGTTTAATGAACTGTGAGCGTTAGAATACTACAATTTCACTAGTTATTGTGAATGTGTTGATTTGGATTGTTTTTATCTTACATAGGTCAAATCATATGTAAGTTAAAAGAGAACGGGTCAAATGGACTAATATTAGTCTAAACTCTATTTTAATGTATAAAACCTCTAATTTAATATTAAAAGGTTCTTGTAATAATAAATAACATGCTAATTTTTTTGAAAGAAGATTAGCATGATAATTATTTATAATTAATTTAAAGCGGTTTGAAAATGTTTTGCCCAAGTGACATGTGGACCTATATATTGACTTTATAAATTTACCCATTTAGCCAAAACTTTTTGGGGTCATTATCAACCCTCACATTTTACCATCTTCTAGCTAATTAGATGCAAGTTGATTCAAGTTGAAATACCTCAATTGCCGATGGTTCGGTCCTTGCCCCAAATCGACGTATTACTTCTCCTTTCTTGCTAATTAGAAACTTTGTGAAGTTCCATTTGATTGTAGTCCCCATAAGTCCACCACCATTTGCTTTCAAGTACTTGTACAATGGTGCAGCGTTACTACCATTGACTTTGACCTGGTTCCGTTAAACAAACATACATAAATAGCATTGGCGTGTAAAAATAACTTCATACCAGAAATGAACCTGGACCTGATTAGACTAAACCAGTTTTACATATGTGGTTCAGTTTTCAGTTCCACATTTTGTTTAAAACCAAAGCAACTTCAATGAAAAAGTTCCCAAGTTTGTATTTAACTTAGATATATTTAGAGAGACGCAACGGGTCAAAACCCTGACTAGAAAGGTACCAAACCATTTTAGTTCAGTCCAGTCCATTCCTCGATCATAATTTTTGGGTTTTGGTCTATTGTGATGAACTATACTACATATGACCCATAACATGAAAATGAAAACAAATAGATTAGTGAGCTTTTACTTTTGCGAAGATCGGGTACTCAGCTTTAAATCTCTCACACACAAACTGGACAGTCTCTTCAATCGTTCCAGGTTCTTGTTGCAAGAACTGATTGCAAGGAAATGCCAATATCTCAAAACCTAGTTCAAGAATCATAATCATATTATAATCGGATCATTTTGTTGTTGATAGGTAGTTCTACATTTATATTCAATTAATCAACTTTCTTTTGTCAACTCTTGCATGTTTTTAAAATTATCTGTAAGAACTATATGTTTGCAACATTTTAATGATTAAAGATCCTATTTAAAAGAATTTATTTCTAGCTTAAGGAGAATAGCAATTAAAACCTTTTCACATGCTTAGCTAGTGTTAAGGGTGTTAAACAAAACGTGTTTATAGGTTGGGGTTGAATCCAAAAAAACATAAAATTCGACACCAACTAAAAAAAGTGTCAAACACAGTAACCTAGACATGACATGATCACATGATTTGTGTAATGAAAAATACACAAGCTCTTCAATCCAAAACTCTTTATTTTTTACATCAATACTCTAGAATGAAAGAATGTTACTCATTACTTGTATTCTAATTTCATCAACTCATATAACAATCTCACAAAGAATATTGGTTTTAATGTAATGTACATTGTCTTAAAACTCTAAGGTAATTTTTACTCGTCCTCGATTTGAAGAGAATTAGTGAAATTAGGAGACTAGGTGGCAAGTGGAAGTGATGAGGCGATAGAGGATCAGTGAAAATGGATGATTGAAACCGGTGAATTCACCGGTTTAGGAAAGAAAACAAGAAAATATTAAAGAAACCAGTGAAATTGACCTAGGAAAACAAAAATTATTTCTGGAAATAGGTGACAAGAAGTTGATGAAATCAAGACGAGTACGAATGCCCTAACATACTATTGTACAAGAGTTGATACCTTTATCCTTGTATTTCCTGTAAATCTCTGTAAGTTGTGTGTAATTTGAATTCGTCAATCCACTGTTGCATCACAACAAACAATGATCAATCATATACGAAACCCCATTGGAAACGAAATTCAACCCTAAATTGAAGCCACATTAAATTATGCAACACACATTATGCAATAAGATTGAGAATAACAATATGAAAGAAAAACAAAAACAACAACCATTTGGAAGCAACATTCACAATCAATAGAACTTTCCCTTTATAGATGCTTAGATTAACATCCTTTCCCATGCTATCCTGTAAATTAAAAACTTTCACTAAAGATACATTGAAATTCCAATTTAAAAACATTGGATCAATGATTATTATTATCATTATTATTATTATTGTGGAGAAATTGGGGATTTGAAATACCTTGACTGTGAAATCATGAACTGATTGATCAGGGACAGATGAAGAAGAACCCATGATTATTGAATGATTCTTGAAGAATAAGTGGATGATTCAATCATCTTTTAGGAGAATTCATCGATTAATAAATTTGGAATGAAGATGAGCCTCAATTCACATTCAAATGGAATCACACCGCATAAATATAAATACTCCGTAATAAATAACTATGGTGGTTAATTTTGGCAAAAATAATAGTAATTACAATGTACCTTTTTATCCATTTTGTATGTTTGTAATTATATATATATATATATATATATATATATATATATATATATTATTGTTTTATATAATTATAGAGTAAATTATTGTTTTCGTCCCTGAGGTTTGACGAAAATCACGGGTTTAGTCCAATAGTTCATTTATTACATTGATGGTCCAATAGTTTTAAGTTTTGTTTCAATTTCACCCAAGGTGTTAACACCGTTAGTATTTAATCTGTTAAGTCATGTAAAAAGACTTTTATGCCCCTGAATATTTATAACTCATCCTCATCCTCACCCCTACCACCACTCATATCCACACAATCATACTCTCTCTCTTATCTTCTCTTCTCCTCTCTTTCTCCCTCACACTCCCTCTCTCGACCACAACCACCATCATTGCTCACCACCACCACCTAAAAACCGTTGGCCACAACCGCCTCCAGCTGCACGACCACCGTCGCCGCCGGAGTCGCCGTCGAGAACCGGTTCTCTTTCTTCTCCTCTACTACCTTCTCCTCGAACAACGGTGAGATATCGAAACCTTCGGAAGTCGCCGAAACCACCTCCGTCGCCCTCTCCGGCCATCGCTACCACCACTATTGCACACCAGAACCACCGCCATCGCTCACTAAACCTTTATCGCTCACCTTCATCACCATCACACACTAAAACCGCCACCACCATTGCATATCAGAACCACCATCGCTCACCTCCACCACCATCGTACAACTGAACCATCATCGCCCCCCACCACCACAATCACCCACCACTTCCTACAACCTGTAGATCTTTATAGATCCGGTGAAATCAAAGAGAGATATGGAGATGAAGATGAGTTGTGATGTGAGATTGGGTGGTGGTCGCCGCCGGTGCAAACTGTCACCCCACCTCCGATTCGATGTTGAGTTCTTTAATTTAGGGATTTTTCGATCAGATAGATTGAAGACCAATAGTTCATTATTAATTTCGAGTGGTGGGTGGTGGGTGGGCTGAGGGGTTTTTGTTGGTGATGGGTGGTGGGCGGTGGGTGGTGGCGGGTGGTGGTGAGCAATAGTGGTGGTGATGAATGAATAGCAAGGGAGAGAGAGAGATGGGTTATGGTTAGATGATGGTGATAAGGTTAGATGATGATGATATATTTTTATTTTTATCTACTAAGGGTAATATAGTCAATTCACGTTAACTTAACAGAATTACACTAACATAGTTAATGGTCCAGGCGAAATTGAAACAAATCATAAAACTGTTGGACCGTCAGTGTAATAAATGAAGTATTGGACTGAAAGCGTGATTTTCGTCAAACCACAGGGACGAAAACAGTAATTTACTCATAATTATATTTTAAAATCATGTATTTTTTTCTTTTTAATTTAAGTTTAGCTAAGGGAGCAAATGAGCGGAGCAGAATGCAAACCGTTTAGACTTAAGCCTGTCTCATTTTGACTTAAGAAGGTTGAGTTCGAGCTCAGCTCATTTAAAGCTTTATTTCCAAAGCTCGAGCTCGGCTCGGGCTAAGCTTGTTTATTATTTAATTATTTTATTTATAATCTATGATTATTTGGATCATTTACATTTATATGAAACCTTACTATAAGCAAAAGTTAATCATGTTTGAATAAAATGTAACAAAATGCACTCTGTTTGATATAATTTTATAACTTGATATATCATTCGAATTGATATAGCAAAAACACATCAAACTTTTGTCAAAGCCCACTGGGCCCCCAAGCTAAAACCCAAGCCCATAACGCGCACTTTAGCACGAGCCCATTAATCATCATCAACGACCGATGACGAGTCGGTAGGCCACGTGCTATATGCACCCGTATCCACACTCACCGCTCACGTTAGCAGAAGACACGCACTCCTGTACCCTCTAAACCTACGCACCCAGCGCACAATAGCCTCACCCCCATCTCCACACCAAATTCATATCTGCTTCTCTCCGTATGTGAATCCCCCTCTTCCACACAGAACCCACACAAACCCCCCCTTGGTAAATTTAGGGTTTCGTTGTCCCCCAAACATCAACACTCGAAATTAGGGTTTCTTCATGCTTTTAATCACTTATAGGTCTCTTAATAATCTCGATTCCACCGTCAAACCTTAGGTTTTTGACTTATTGCTTACAAATTCAGTGCTCGAGTCGTGTGTTTGTTGATGATTCGCCTTTCAATGCGTTTGTACTGTTCCGCCGTACGGCTGTTGGAAAACCCTAGGGAGGTTGAAGCCGATTGCGCAGGCGTTACAGTGGAAGATTAGGCGTTTAGGCATTTAGGCGATTACTTTGTTGTTTTTTTGGTTTTGTAACATCGGATGGTGTTGATTTGATTGGTTAAGGGAGTAGGTTTGTTTTTTTTGAGTTGTGTGTATGGCGCCGAGCCGGAGAAGAGGTGCCAGTAAAGCGGCGGCTGCCGCCGCCGCTTGTCGGAAGTGGAAGGTCGGCGATCTTGTTCTGGCGAAGGTGAAAGGGTTTCCTGCGTGGCCTGCTACGGTATGTTTGTCGGTTTGTTTGGTTTGGGGATCTTGTGGAGTTGACGTGTGTTGATTTGTATTTGCTTAGGGTTTGTTTGACTGATCTTGTAGAGTTGTTGAGTAGATTTTAAACTAGGTTTGAGGCTTTTTCATGTGGTTTGATTTATGTTTTAGTGTTAATCTGATGAGATGTTGATGATGCACTGTTATCTGTTTTGTCCTTTGGCAATGATTGGCCTTTTGGAATTGGTATTTTGTTGTAGTTCTTGTTTAAATCCATTCTAGCTCTGCATTTCAAAGAACAATTTTTAGTTACAAACCGTGTATTTTGATTACTGTTGAGACTTGAGAATAACAAGTAAATGCAGCAGTGTTAGTTGACATCAGCAGTCAAGTTTAGATATATATATATGTGTGTGTTGAATTAGAACGTAGTATTGGATCTTGCATTGTTTGTAGATTTATCTGTAAAGCGATATGCTTGTTGTCTGGTAATTGTCTGTTTATGTCTCTTTTTGGAAGGGACAGGGTGGGACTTTAAGATTATGAAACGTTTGCTTATTGTAGCTCTGTTTGCTTGGTTGCAGGTTAGTGAGCCAGAAAAGTGGGGGTACTCTACTGACTGGAAGAAAGTTCTAGTTTTCTTCTTTGGAACACAACAAATGTGAGTATGTTTTGGAAATTTATTTGTTGTTTTAGATCTACTGCTGTTGATCTTAGTTAGGCAATGTCTCATACAAGTTTTTATATGCGTCACTAAAGTCATCATCCAGATGCTACTTGTTTGGGTCGTGAGATTATATAATTTATTTTTGATCTCAGGCTATGTCAGACAGTTTGCTTTAAAGATAAAGTGAACTAGCATTTTTATGATGTTTTGTTTTTTCAGGAATAGACCATAAAATTAACAGGCTAGGTGGACAGTTATATTATTATACTCGCTAAAAGTCCTGAATGAAAACCTTGCTAAGTTTTTTATCAGGTAAGTTGTATGTATCATGTATGTAGCTGATGGACTCTTGACTTAGTGGTGCATGGTGTTTATCCCCACCAAATTGGTGTGGATTCGTGTCCCACGAAGTGGGTGATAGGTGGATTCTAGGAGCAGATTTTAGGGGGGTGTTCATCGTTTAAAATAAGATATGGTGTATGTAGCCACTTAGAGACTTGAGTGGACCAGTTAGCTTATCAACTACATTTAGTCATTTTTTGTTGTCATTAGCTTTGAAATTAAAAAATTTCCGATGCTACAAGTCCAGCAGTGAAGATCTTAGGCCCCGTTTGGTTCACAGAATCTCATGAATTGGAGTTGGAATTGGAAAATTTTCCATCCAAAATCATGTTTGGTTGGTCAACGGATGGAATTGGAATTGGAAAATTTTCCCTCATTCATTGGAATTCACATTCCTTCCACTTACCCATGGAATGTTTAACAATCCAATGGAATGTTCAAAATTAAAATTCCAATTTCACTCAAAATTGATCAACCAAACACGTTATCAATTTTAACAAGATTCCAATTCCAATTCCATTTCCATTTCCAATTCCAATTCCTTTGCAAAACATTCTGCGAACCAAACGGCCCCTATATTTGATAAAGGTGCTATTTCTTTATAAAGGAATTCCTTAAAAAGGGCTTGAGTTGTACTAGCTAGTATATATGTTGCTACTGTATATTATCGTCTCTGTTTTGTTGACCACCAAAGCGTTGTTTGTTAGTATTTGGTTGCCTTATCAAAATCTGGGTCATTTAACTTAATTGCTAGTATGCCATTGAGATGGGTGCACAAAACATGTGATACAACTTAGGCTAGAGAGATAAGTATTGATGGTATTTATTTGGTATCTTCGTTATTTGGTAAGCTCTATTGCTTAAGATATGTTCTATTTTAGATAAAGATTAGGGATTAAGAGTTACATTAGGATAGAGGTTCCATTTAATCTTTGTAAACAGGGTTTAGGATTGTAATCGTGTTATGCATAATCTTATCAGTTATTTTGATATCATTGGAGGTTTTGTTTATCTCTCAATAATGAACTATGAGATAGCTGAACGACATTAATTTATTTTGTATTATTAGTTTGTTCTATTTTTGTTTTTTTGTTATCTAGTATTGGTTTGGTTCTTGTCAGCTTGGTGCTAATAATTACATTGAGGTCTTAGTATTCAATAACTGATATAATGTTTAACTACTACTTAATTACTATTGTTATGAAAACTGTAGTAATTGTGAAGCACACAATCAGGGCCTAGTGGCCTAAAACTTCAACCCACATCAATGAATTTAAATCTAGCCGCTACTCATAATTTCATTTGAAGTTTGAGGGAATCACAAGGGTATAAACAGGTACTCTAGTATGACACTAACCTGTAGATGTGATATGAATTCTCATTTAGGTATAATTAGACCAAATAAAAATTGTGACTTTAAGAGGACCAGATCAATAAGATGTACAATATAATTTCACAAGGGTATAAACAGGTACTCTAGTAGGACACTAACCTGTAGATGTGAGATGAATTCTCATTTAGGTATAATTAGACCGAATAAAAATTGTGACTTAAGAGGACCAGATTAATAAGATGTACAATATAATTTCTTATTTAAATACATAAACTATATTGAGATTAAGGAATGCTAATGACTTGGATGCTAAACTTTTTGGTTTCAAAAACATTGATACTTGATGGAAGTGTTCAGTTGAAGTTTGCTATTGCCAACTGAAGTTGCTTTTCTCCTTTTTTGGGTTTTCTTAGTCTTCGACGTGATTTAATGAATTCTCAATATTGAAGTTGCATTTTGACTTCCATCATCTTTGGTTTTGAAGCCTGAAATTGCATTTTCACTGTCCGTCATCATCGATATTGAAGCCTTATTTTCTCTAATATCAATCATCATTCAGTTAGTTGCATTATTTAAGTTTTTGAAGTTTAACTGTTGTAGTCAAAAGTATATCTTTTTGTGTATTCTTCGCACATGTAGGTAGTTTTTTGAAATTTTAACATCTTAAAAGTTTCATGGTATATGATGATATATATATTCTTTTCAAATCAAGAACTTAATATATGTGTTCATCCTGTATGCGGAGCTTTTCTTATTCACTTCTTTTCTTTCAAACTTTAGAAGGCTGTAAGTTGTGCTCTTGAAGTTTCTGTGTTTCTTCCTTTCTGTCTTATGCATGGTTTGCTTGTAAGAACAGATTGTTTGAGCTATATCTTTTGTATAATATACAAATTGCACCCAAACTGCATGAATAGCAATTAATAAGTGGTCTTCTATCTACACATTATTATGTGGTTATCAAAGCGTGATGTTACTTGCCCTTTTCAAATTGTTTGGAAATTTGCTATATGTATTCATGTTGATTTAGAAAAGAACACCATTAATTTGAATACTTACATGGTGATCTATGTCAAAACCATAACGAAGTCACACACACAGTAAATTGTGCAAGTGAGTTTGTTTTGATCACCATACAATGATCAAATGAGATATGTGTTACAATACATTATTGAGATATAGCCATTTCATAACTTTTTCTGGTCATAGCGTCATGTGGTCTTCTTTATTATAGCCACATAGGAGTAACAAAAAGAGTTCTTGATTTTTGAAAACTGAACTAGAGGATGACTATGCAGAACAAATTTAAGAATTTAAGGAGAACACATGGATCGCATAAATCACCTTAATATAGAAGTAGTGTTAAACTGCTCCTCATTTGTCAGTATGATTTGAAATCACTTTCACATAGGCAAATGCGATAATTTGTAGTCTGTTGTAGGTTTGTTTTCATGCTTCCATCCTCAGGGGAGAGTATGATGTCATGATAAATTGTAGTCCTGTTGTAGGCTTGTTTTCATGCTTTCATCCTCAGAGGAGACTATGATATCACAATGGTCTATCATACACACTGGATTACAAGTTACAACAAGTGCTTCATTACTAGTGAAATAAGGAACTGTCGGATAACAATTAATGTTAAGATATGCATTTGGAAAGTGATATTTTGATAGCTAAAAATCAGAATATGGTAATCACTTGTATTAAAATATACTGTTGAAGATATTGTTTGGACGTGCTTTTGCTGTTTGAAGTTGTAATAATGAGATGATCAACTGTTAAAAGGTTGAAAAATAGAAATTATGAGATAAACTGACCAAAAAAGATGTTATTGTGTAAAAGAATATACCTCGTGGGAGATGGGGTTAGAAATCTTTCAATGCAGGTTAAAGGAATGGCTAATTTTATCATCCAATTCTGGGAATGAGACCGATAATTCAAAGTTGTTTTATAGCCTGTGGACTCTTATATACACGGTATTAGAAATAGAATCTGTTAATTCAAACATTGAACACTCATTATTGTGGCTATACATCACAACGAATAGACACTGTACACTAGCCTTTGTACCATATAGGCATACACTACACTAGTTAAATCATGCATTCTTTTTGCCTATTGTGTCTTATGAACGTGAAGTTGTCTTGTGAGTTTGGATTGTAGGGTCTCGACATCTTATGTAATTATACCTGTTCTCATGTTGTTTCAAGATGCTTTCAAGTAGTTTAGATATAGGTGCTGGTGGGTTTTATAGATTCTTTCACACTTGCACTGATGATTTGCTATTCTTTTAATGTGAAAAGTGGCAATTTAGATCTTTTTACTTTTGAATTTAAATTGGTCGAGTTAGGTTCTGTTATATCTCTGTGAGGCAAAACCATAAAAAAATTTCAGTTAAGAAGTGAATAGGTCAACTGGGTAGAATAGGTTGAAAATTATCCAAAGTGTATTTAATAAAACCTCTAATGTTACTTTGTTCAAGAAACTAGTGATTATCATCGAGATGGTATATCTTTTGACAATCATACTTGACTCTAATATTTTTATTACAGTTTTTTATATATTGCACCTTTGGCCTGATTTCGTTCTGACTTGTTTTCCAATTTGCTTAATATGCCACATCTATCTTGTTTTCCCGTGGCTTGGTATTGTTTTTGTTTTGTTGGTACGTTATGTATTTTGATGGACTAATCAATATCTCTCTCTCTCTCTTGCAGAGCATTCTGCAATCCAGCTGATGTCGAGGCTTTTACTGAAGAAAAAAAAGAATCTCTTTTGAATAAACGTCATGGTAAAGGTGCTGATTTTCTTCGTGCTGTAAGGGAAATTGTCGATAGTTATGAGGAATTAAAAAAACAGGAACAAGCTAATAACACTAATAATATAATTGGTCAGACTGCTTCAACTAATGGGGTAAAATCTGAGGAATGTGTTGCCAGCTCAGGGTCAAAGGATGAGGCTGTCACTCCTACTATTGACTCGTGCTCAAAAATCTCTGATTCTTTAGAACCTATTGATGATGCTTTGCTTGTACAAGATGACAAAATAACGTCTGAGTGGCATAATGGTAACTTGCCGGTCAAGAAAGCGCCTGTACCAACAACTTACTCCAGAAAGAAATATTCTGGTACTCAGGTACTTTCTACTCGTAGGTCGAGAAGTTCGGTAAGAGAAGATGTTGTGCTGAATAATGGTAATCCATTGAGCATATCACGAGACGGGCCACAAAAGAGAACGAAACGAGTCAGGACATCGCCGGGTTCATCTGGTGAACCGGGTTCAACTGCAAGTCCAGAAGAAAACGGGTCTGAAATTGTGACTGTTGATTCTGATGCCAAAAACTTAAATGAGGGAAATTGTGTTCAATCTGGTTATAACAAGGTTTTGGAAAATGAGTATGACATGCAGCTGAGTCAGACACTTGAATTTCAAAATAAGGCTGTGATTAATAAGAAAAAACGAAAGCCAAGTAGAAAACGTGAATTTCGAGATAGACTTGACAGAATGGATAAAGCTGAACCCATTCAGAACTCTGATATTGAAAGAACTATTGAAAAGTATTCCAAGGAAAATGGTGATGAGCACCTGCCTCTAGTGAAACGGGCCCGGGTTCGGATGGGTCGAACCTCAGAATCTGTGAATAAATCGGGCCATGACTGTGTAGTCTTGAGTGATGCAGAAGATGCACAGGAAGGAGTAGACCCTCGTTTTACATTGCAAACATGTAACGTTAACAAACCACCCTCACGGGAAGCTAATAATAAACATGTGGGTTGTTTTGTTGATGATGAAGCTGCTTTACCACCATCCAAACGTCTACATCGGGCTCTTGAAGCTATGTCTGCTAATGTGGCTGAAGATAAGGAAGGTTCTCCTAGTGGGCCATCTATCATGAAGACAATTATTAATGGAAATTTGGAGAGTAAAGAAGCAGATGATAGCAATAGCAATATATCTTCACCAGTTAAACGGAATGAGACGATTGATGGAACCGATACTTACAGTCAACCTTCTGGAACATGTAGCCTAGAACAAAAGCCAGCTGAAATTGCTGATGGTAAAGAGTCCGTTATGCTGGATTCTTTTACTGAACCTGATGAAAGAGTAGCATGCCCAGAAAGCCCAAAACCTTCATCAGAGGATGTTGAGAAGAAAGAGTCTTCTTCTGAATTCAATAAAGATCCATCTGATGTTTTCGGGCCTGTGGTGAGTTCAGATCCTATATCAAGTCATTTGGAAAATGAAGTTGTTTCACATGATGATGGTAAGGATTCTGTAATGCTGGATTCTTTTACTGAAGCTGTTGAAACAGTAGCACACCCAGAAAGCCTAAAACCTTCATCAGATGATGTTGAGAAGAAAGAGTCTTCTCCTGAATTCAAAGAAGATCCATCAGATGTTTTTGGGTCTGGGGTGGGTTCAGTTCCTGTATCAAGCAATTTGGAAAGTGGAGTTGTTTCACATGATGATGGTAAGGATTCCGTTATGCTGGATTCTCTAACTGAAGCTGTTGAAACAGTAGTGTCCTCAGAAAGCCCGAAATCTTCATCAGTTGATGTCGTGAAGAAAGAGTCTTCTCCTGAATCTAGAATAGATCCATCTGATGTTTCTGGGTCTGGGGTGTGTTCAGATCCCGTATCAAGTAATTTAGAAAATGGAGTTGTTCCACATGCTGATGTTACTTTGGTGCAATCTTCTCCCCAGAAAAGCTGCAACATTGTAGACCATCCAATTCAAGACGATGCCAACGACCATGCAATGTAAGTTAATATGGACTTAATACAACACCTTTTGCATATGTTTAATAAGAAAGTGCTAGAGGTGACAAAATAGACCAATTTGGCTGGTTGAGTACCAGGTCAAAATGGGTGTGGGTCAAACAAGTCTGACTGATATACGGACCCACCAACATACTCTTGAATTTTGTAAAAGCTTAATGTTTTTAATTATGATTTAAGACCCTATCTCCAATTTGACATCATAATTTCTTAGAAATAAACGATTTAGGACGATGTAAGCATTTATACAATTTTGCTCATGTTGACCTGTTTGATCAATTTCAGCTTATTTGTCTGGAAACTTGTCAATGTGGGTTTGGGTCAGACAGGTTGGATGAGATACCAAATTACCATTATGGGTTTGGGTCTGTACGGGTTGAGGTTATCTATAACTGTTTTCTGATTTGTAAATAACTAATGTTAGTTAAGATTACATAAACTATATTACTGAGATATTGTAGTTTCGTTAAATGTATATAATTTGACCTAAACCCTAAACCCTAAACCCTGTTCTACCAATTTGACCTCTTTTTTTTAATACCTTGTTTGACTCGCTACCAATAATATACAACCTCAATTGACTTGTTTCCAGACAAATGGGTTTAGATGTCCACAACGATTGGTGTGAGCCAGTTCTTTTTTATACTTCTCATGGTTTTTTAACTTCATTGCTGGAACCTTTTTTTGTTTCAGAGTTGAAGATGATGAAGGAACCAAAAAGTCAATCGTGGAAGTAGATGACTCTTCGTCTCTTATTACTACGAAAGAGTTGACTGTTGACCCAGGTCCTGACATTTCCCGTTCAACTTATATTTCTGAAGATAATACGAACCATGAAAGTGTGTCAGGTACCCAGGCACCCTCCCATCTGACTGACCAATTAGACTCAACTGATGTGTCACGAGCCTCTCCACCCAACAATACTTCAATTTGCCACACCATATCCACAACATATAATAGTAATTTACTTGAAAACAGTGCCTGTTCTAGTCCCAATGTGCATGAAAAAACAAAACACACTGGCAACAAATGGAGCACTATCTCAGAAGCAAATGCTACTTTAACTTCTTTCGAGGCAAGTCTTGGGGCACTAACGCGGACCAAAAAAAGCATTGACCGGGCTACCCGTATTGCCATTGACTGTGCTAAATTTGGCCTTGCTGTCAAGGTAATATTTTTTTGTCCCAACATATCTGCCCAGTTTTGTAAATTGGTAGTCACAAGAATAACTTACAATATTTGTAGCTGTGTTGCAGTAGAAGTTACAAAGAAAGATTTTTGGGTTTGATTATGTTTGATGTCAGGGTTTGATTTAAGCAAGATTAAGAAGTTATTACATTTTAAGTTTATGTTCTTGAGCTTTATAAATTTGGCTTAAAAATTAGTTAGGATTGGCTTGCCTAGTTCGTTCATTGGTTGACACACAACATTGACTTTTTCTCTCACATATCTGCCTTTGGTTTAGCCACATGTCTCAGATCTTTGTTATGCATAAGATTAAGCATATAAGTTAGGAATGCCAATTATTTCACTTAAAATTTAGAATATACTCCAGAAGAAATCTTTAGTTGAAGAAGATATGCACATTTTCATTCATTTACAGAATACACATACTAAAATTGTCATGAACAAACATAACTAGCAAAATCACTCTCATACAGTATTGTCTTTGGGCAAACTATGGGAATGATGCCAATTGGTATCTTAAATGCTTTAAGAGTAACATTGGCCTTTTTCTTGCTAAAGAATTGTCAAATTGTATCCTTTAAATTGTGTTTTATTTTTTTGTTTGTGGACAATTATTTTTGGATGAAAGTATATGGGCATAGATATATCATTTAAGAGCAATTATTACCTCTTTTTTGGGTCAAGGCAATTATCCCGCATGCTGCATTCTCATATTGCACGTAGGGGTTGTACATCTGTTTGTGAAGATTGAAGTTATAGGGCCTTGTGCATGATACCATGGCCACATTTTGGCAATTTGACTTATTTACTTCATGATGGATCGATTTGGGCTGTATTTTTATCTCAAATGGGTCAAATTAAAAACATAAACTGTAAAAAGATCAGGTTTGAAGTTGCTCTGTTAAGAACCGGAAATCGAAAGCTTAAATATAGAACAAACAGCCTTATTCGAGATAGGCTAAATCTCCAATTACAAAGGTAAAAACCCAAGTTGATAAACAAAAACATACACACCCATTAAAAATGCAGAAACACTAATATTTAAACAAAACATTGGTGGGAACGGTTAACCCCACTATCTCTACTCCTGAATTTTCAATTGTTTTCCCTCCTTTCAATTTCCCTCCACTTGAATTCCCTCCATCCAGCAGCAACTGGGTCAGATCTGACCCAGATTGACCCAGACCCAACAGTGGGTTTGTATCATGCTCACATTCCATTTTTCAGTCCGCATAATCTTCTAAATTCTTTTTATTGATATTTTGATAACTTCTTGTAATAATAATAATAGTAATGTATTTAGTAAATATACAAGCAACTGTCTTGAGATTTAGATTAATTATTGTAATAATAATAAAGTATATTTTTAATTATACAAGCAACTGTCTTGAATGTAGGTGGTGGAGACTATTGCTCACAGCTTGGAAGCTGAATCAAGTTTACATAAACGGGTGGACTTGTTCTTTCTTGTGGATTCAATTGCACAATGTTCTCGAGGGCTTAGAGGTAAGTAGTTACATTTGTTGGTTTGCTAGCCATGCGAATGCAATCGTTATTTGTTTATATAATGGGCAAATCACATAGTATGAAAACAAAAGTTTTACACTTTGTTGTGATCTTAGCAACTAACTTTAATCAAACACAAAATACAAACCAACTTGCAATATATTATTGATTAGATCAACCAACTTTAGATCAAGCACAAACTGGAATCCTACTTACAATTGATGATTGATTATAGCAACCAACAGCTTTTCAACTGATTTTACTTGTAAGTTGCTGATGTTGCTTTGCCACCACATCAGATGCCACTTACACAAAAAGGAATTATGTAAAAAAGTATAAACAATTTAGGTTTAAACGTAACAATTAAATGCCTCATCAGATGCCATGTGGCTTATAGTCTTCTCCATATACACTAAATTGACAAATAAGATGACATCTCAGCATACAAATACCCACCAGCGATTGAAAACGTCATTCAGTTCGGCAGTTGGTTAAAAATGTGAACTGCTTGCTTCCTCTATATTAATGTTATGTTTTTCTGCACACTATCCTTGACAAGTGATGCAATAATTGTGTTCCAGGTGATGTGGGCGGTTTGTATCCTTCAGCTATCCAAGCGGTGCTACCAAGGTTATTATTGGCTGCTGCTCCGCCAGGGAGCAGTGCTCTTGAAAACCGTAGGCAATGCTTAAAGGCAAGTCCTTATATATATTGCTATTGTTATTGTTATTATTTTTATTATGCTTGTTATTATTACAGTCGTCATCATTTTGATATGGGACAACGTCTTAAAGTCATTTTATTCGAAGATTTAGATTATTATTTCAAGAAATATTGTTGAACTACCCATTTTAGACCCCCACTAAGGATGGCTCGTTTCAACCAAGACCCATACCAAACCAGTTACCTGGCTCGCCTGCTCCATCACTATAAAATGGCTTGTTTCAGTAAGTAACCAGAGCTTTCTAATTATTTGTATTGTTTGGTAGGTTTTGAAGTTGTGGCAAGAAAGAAAGATTCTTCCAGAACCGATGATTCGTCACCATATTCGTGAGCTTGATGCCCTCAACAACCTGTCTTCTAGAATCAGTAATTCTCGACGGCCTTTTAGAAATGAACGGGCCTTTGATGATCCTGTTAGGGAAGTTGAGGGTATGCTAGTTGATGAGTATGGAAGGTATGAAATAAAATTATCTTATTTTCTTTACTAAATAATTAGTAAAACCACTACTTAATGGTTTTATGTTTGTTTTATTGGCATATAGCAATTCAAGTATGCAGTTATCTGGTTTCTGTATGCCAACAATGTTGAAAGATGAAAAAGAAGAAAGTGATTCTGATGCAGAGGGTTTTGAGGCGGTAACTCCTGAAAGGAATCCTGAGATTTGTGATGATGAATGTGATAAGGTTCCTACACCTGCAGCAGAGAAGCATACCCATGTACTGGAGGATGTTGATGGTGAACTTGAAATGGAAGATGTGTCCCCTACTCGGGAAGGTGAAATTACAGATGCTGCCCATGTGGCGAAAGCTGCAGGGGCGTCTAACCATCAACTCTCGCAACATTTACCACCATTACCAAAAGACTTGCCGCCTTCATCTCCTCCTCTGCCAAGTTCTCCTCCACCTCATGCATCCTTTCCACCACCACCGCCTCCTCCTCCGACCTCCCTTCCTCCACCTCCACCTCCTCCCGCCTCCCTTCCTCCACCTCCACCCCCTCCTCCTATCAACCTTCCTCCACCTCCACCCCCACCAGTTTCAATTACCTTACCACCTCCAGCCGCCCTTCCTCCACCTCCTTCAGCCTCACATCTTGCACCGCTTCCATTGCCTGATGCCATGGGTAACTTTCCTGATGCCAAGGTTTATGTGGCTAGCCAGGTAAGTTTATGTTTAATTTTTTATATTGATATGAATAGAGATGATGATGTTGTTCATTTTACTTGTGCATGAAACAAGTAAACCAAATGGGGCAACCTAAAACTTCTAAACATTTTATTCGAAAAGTGAACTGTTACCTTTACAAGGCATAAAACTACTAAACATTTTATTAAAAAGTGAATAATTCTTGAATTATTAATCTTTATAAGCATCTGTGACTCGATATATGCAAAAGCAACTCAAATTGATCCATTATGACTGTTGCCCAATTGAACTGTTGACCTGTTCCTCAACCGGATTTTTGGGTCAACCTAAAAGTTTGTTTAAGGGTGTCAAACTTTTCAAATCATATCATTCAAAAGATCGTGCTTTAATTGAAATAATATATATTCTTTGCTAATATTTGGCACAAAAAGAAAGCTGGAATTTTTTTGGACAAAAGAGTGTCTCAGGGGCCCAAAGCAGCTCAAAATTATCATTTGGGCCTGTTTTTAATCCGCCACATGTATTTTGAATTGTGGGCTTGTGGTTAGGACGTTAGGTGGTTGTGTATTTGACATCTATGACACCTGCAATGCAGAATGGTAAAGATGATCCACAGCAGTCGATTCAATACCATCCTTCTGAAGTACCAGAAACATCTCATTCCTGCTCTTTTGGTGTCCCTCGGCAACCTGTTCAAGCCGCCAGTAATGTGCACTTAAGGCCGCCACATCCCGCCCCTTCATCACAGTTCTCTTATTTTCAATCAGATCAATCGTCTAGGGAAATTCCACCTCCTTCGTATCCTGGCAGATACCATTTTGTTAACAGTACAGATACTGGTAACTTTCACAGTGATCATGACAGAATGCATGTGCCTCCACAGGATGACAGCTGGCGATTTCCACCCCCTCCATTCTCTGGTAAAGTTTTTGATTTTTTTTAGTTTAACGATTGCTTTTTAGGGATGACGTATACATTTTCCACCCAAGCATACAAAGTTTTCCACCAAGGACACCTAACTATCAACTTCTATATTTG
The DNA here is from genome assembly GCA_025215565.1 of Flaveria ramosissima. Classification (NCBI taxonomy): domain Eukaryota; kingdom Viridiplantae; phylum Streptophyta; class Magnoliopsida; order Asterales; family Asteraceae; genus Flaveria; species Flaveria ramosissima. Next base: position 26,398,700 of record CM046045.1, read on the forward strand.
TTTATGCTGATTTTGGCACAGAAAACTTGTGTGGATTTTAGAATTGGCAACATGCCCTTGAATATCATACCTGCTTCACATCTAGATTTTTAAAACTGACAAAATGCTTCTTAATTTGCTGATCAATTGTAGATAGATCTTCAAATATAGGGGAATTAATGTGTATATACATTTTTAGCTTTTATGCAAGAATTGCCATAAACAAAACCCTAGTATCAATCTTCTATGTTGATTCTGAATAAAAAACTTGCTCTGATGTTGTAAACTGACAAAATGCATTTACGTTTGAAGCGTCTGTCAAACCAAGATCTTTCAGAAAAAACAAAAACAACCCTGAATCTACTCAAAAGAAACAAACTCTAGATGAATTGTTAAAAACATATTCGAGTAGTTTCATGGTATTTATTCCATTTCTATAACTCCAAAAGTGACAGAAACCCTTAAATTTATGAAAGCAGGGGAGGGGTTATTGCGAGCATTTTTTTTTGTCATGATCGGCATAAAGAAAAGTAAATTGATAGTTGGGTGGCCTCAAAAGTTGTTTTAATAATTAATGGCCTTAGTGAAATGTTTTGAATACTTTGGTAGCTTTTGCATAATATATCTTTTGTTTTCACATATTCCGTGATTCCAATTTAATTCTTTTTCCGGTCGTTTTTCTCCTCGTAACAACAGGTCCGTGTCATCCTGATGGGCCCAGAGGACGGTACCCTCCCAATATGTATGCAGGCCCACCTTGTGAACCTCCAATGTCCGGTAACGCATGGCATTATCCTGTAAGACCGCCAAATCATAGAGATATGGCACCTCATAGACCATACCCTGAAGCACCTGTTCATATGGCTTCTAGAGGTTTGTGTTTTTATTCTACTTATTCAAGGGTTTAATTTGTGAGGGGTGTTTGTGATTGCTTATTTAAACAACTTGTCTGAAAATTGTGTCTTTTAAAATCAGATAAGCCCTTTTAATTGTATGGGTGAAAAAAAGTGCTTTTGCGCATTTTTTAGTGTGAGATAAGTTGTTTTCCAAATTGACTATTCTTGGTGGATGCAAATTACAAGTTTTCCACAAAATTTTCAATTGAGTGCAAATATAAAAAAACTAGGGTAAAACAAGCTACTGCTTTTGCTTATAAATACAAGCATAAGCTGTTTAAATAAGGAAATTCCAACTCCTATGTGAAGTGTGTTAATAAATGCTTAGAAACTTCTAAATTTTTTATTAAGAAAAGTAGATTAATTTTTTAATAATATAGTTTTTGCAATCATATTGGCAATATGCACAACTTAAATAATCTGATTATAAAGTTTTCCTGTATCTTGCTCAATTCAAAGTAACAAACTTTAAGCTACTTCTCTGTTGGGTAATCTTAAATCTGACGTTAGGGATTAGTAAATTTGACACCGGTGTGGAAAAAATGATCATTGTTGGCATTAGGCATTAGAGTAATAAACCAACATATAAAAGATTGATAGTTATTACTCATAGTTTCTTGCCTTTTTTGGTAGTTTTTTTTCTAAAGTAGAAGACCTCAAATGTGAATTCGTAACAAACTTGTTACCTTTTTTTGTGCATATTACCCTAACAAAATATTTAATGCGTTGGTTATTTATATAGACAAAAAGAATATAGATGAAAAGAAGGGACGGGAAATTGTAGATCAACTCAACCAATTTTGAGTCTTTGACCCATATTGAAAATCACCCATTTTGACTCAAACATGTTCCGACACCTTTTTTCCCACCACCCCCATTTCGAAACCTCTAATATGAAGAATCTTGAGCATCTTGATTGACAAAATGTTTTAACATTGCTATCTTTTGTGTTGCAGGCCATAACTATTGGAGACCAAGGTGACACACATGAGGACAGTCATATAATACTCATTGATGATTTATTTAACCTTATAAAGAGATCAAATTCTCACTTGGACTTGACAGGCTTATTACAAAATACCCTTGTACAAAAAGAAACCTATTGCATCAAACAGTGCCCAGAAAAGTTCTATATTTTGAAATCAAGATGCATAATGCCTAGTGTAAATGCATATTTAGTGAACACATCAGGATGCAGTCAAAGCTACTGACATTCTTCTGGTGCTTATGTCCGCAACATCTTTGGGCTTTTTGCTGTTCTTTTTTGTTTTTTGAGGTTATCAGATGTTGTCAACTTGTCATACATGTTTAAGCCAAACTGTGGATGTTATTTTTTGTCAGGTGTCAATTGTTGGGAATGGTGCTAAATTAAAACATGATCTTGGCTGTACATTTTTGGTTATGTTTTTACTGGTTCAGAATTGCAATATATCTGTTGCTTTTTCATAGTTTGATGCAGCATGTTGAAGACTGCAGGGGCGCGTAACAGGTCCGGTTCATAACCACTGGAACCTCTCTGGACCAAAGCTGGACCGTGACTCTGCGGACAGGAGCTTTAAATCATGATCCAAAACTTCATACTGCAAATTAGGTTTGGTTTCACGGTTTGAGCTATTATTATGCCTTTTTTTCAACTAGCCTATATCTAATATGTTTACTATGTATCACTTAGTCTCTACTAAGTCGGATTGATCTTGATCTTTACAACGATACGAATAAAAAGAAACATGATTATATGAATATAGGAAAGCTTTATGTTGCTATAGAACCCTTCACAAGAAAGTCTTGAGGTGTTGAGTTTAACTATCACAACTTAGACGTATCGTTATAATTAACCTAACTCCGAGTATCATTCTTAAAGTGACATTAAGGATTAAAGTTGTAGAATTCTCATTTTACATTACATCTTCAGATCTCAAGAAATTTTTAACAGTATCTACCAAATTAAAACGTATTCTAGCAAAATAAAAGGGTTCTACCAAATTAATAATCTTACAAGTGTCTAAAACTTGAATAAAACAAATATTTAAAAACCCCAACAACCTTTCGGATTACCTACTTAATGCGAACTTGGTCTTCAAAACCTTTAACATTCCCTTCAGGATTCCCTTCAAATCTCCCCACCCTAAAATGCTTCATTTCTTCACGTCGCATGACATCAACCTTACCGTCAGTAGCCAAATCCACCAACATCCGCCCCACAACCGGCGCCATCTTGAACCCATGACCCGAAAACCCACCCGCAACCACCACATCCTCCCCAAACTCACCACCCAAGTAATCAATTATGTAATCCTCATCCGGCGTCATCGAATACAAGCACGACTGACTCATCACCGGCCCCTCTTCCCACACGACTCGATCCCCAAACGTCGACTTGATCCACTCTTTCATATACCCAACAACCAGTGCAGCCTCTTCCACACCCGCGCCTGCAGCCCTCCACGTCCTCTTATCCGGATCACACTCGCGACCACCGTGGACCGCGACCTTGATCAGACCAGGATACTCCAACACCGGTGTCCCGTAGATGTACGGCTCACCGTAGCTCGCGAACGACGGAAAACCTGCTTCAATGGTGAAATCAACCTCTTTACCCTCTCTAATTCTCCAATAAAACACAGATGTTTCCAATGGTTGTATAGGTAACATCACACCACCATTGGTAACCTTGTGAATCAACTTACTCACCCAAGCTCCAGCTGTGATCACACACTTTTTCCCCCAAAATCTCTCATTCGATCTGCAACACAATGATATTCCACCATTACGATCATCAACAACCAGATCTACAACTTCCGATCGATCCTTCAACACAGCTCCATGTTTAATCGCGAGTGTTTGAAACATCGCAACCGCTTTAGTAGGTTTCAAAACGCCTCCGATCTCCGTCACAACAGCAATCCAATCGTCCGGAATGTTAATCACACCGGAGAAGTGATCGTTCGTTTGATTCCGATCGAGAATCCGGTGATGAATCGAGTGTTGTTTGCAGTTCGAGATTACCGCGAGGAGAGATTTGTTATCCTTCGGACCTAAATCCAATTGCTCCGATTTGAAGTAGACATTGTAGCCGATTTCAGCCTCTGCATCTCGCCACATCTTCTCCGATTCGATCGCCATCGGAGAGTAGTAGGATTCAGGATACGTTGATCGGATTGTTCGCGATTCGCCGTGAGATGATCCGCGGTGGTGGAGGAAGTCGAATTGCTCGAGAACTAGGGTTTTGAGACCTCGTTTTGATGCTTGATACGCCGTTGAACTGCCGATGACGCCGGCGCCGATGATGATTAGGTCAAATTGGCCGGAATTCTCCATGTTTTTGATTGATTTGAAGATGCAAAACGTGAATCGAACAGTTGTAGATCCTTACAAATGGAATTGAGTAGATGATTTGCATGGAGATTTGGCATCTTCATAAACGACATACGTACAGCTACTGGTGAAGAAGACAGATACCAGAGCAGTGCGTTCACGAGTTGAATCGGGCGAGTCAGGGTTGACTCGGACTCGGTTTGGTTATAGACCGAGTCGACTCGACTCGGCTTGGTTTCAAATTTGTAAACCGAGCTAGATATCAAGTTTGGCTCGGTTAAATTTGTAAACCGAGCTGAATATCGAGCGCTGTATTTAACGAGCGAGCTACTGAGTGAGACGACAAGCGAGTAAACCTTGCTTCGTGTTCGGCTTGTTTACATACTGAACCGTGTGATCTCTGCTTATTTACAAACGAGCCGAATTCAACGAGATATTTTTAAGTATTTCTTTTTAGCAAATTTCGAGTTTCTAGTAATTTCAGTAGCACATTTTTTTGGTTGATTGCAGGGCTAATTCTATGGTTGATAAAAGCATTCACAGTTCATTCTTTATATGTCTGTGAGTACGTTCTTTATATTATTGAGAATAGTTATAATTGGTTGTGAGTGAATGATAAAATATATGTTACTGTTCATTTTTATATTTGATAAAACATTATTCATCTCTATTAATTTTTTAATATTTGTTGAAATTGGTTGTGAGTGGAGAAGAGAGAAATTAATGATAAAGTTATAAAATATAGTATTTAATTAAAAAAATAGAGGAAATATAGTTCTTTTTAATATAATTATAAAGATGAAGATGAGAAATGTGATGTGCTAACGTACGCGGCTATTTAGCCGGCCTAAATAAATTTGGAGTAACAAATAAATACTCTTAACGTAGAAACAAAATATAAAAAAAACTAAAAGTAAATGTTTAATTTAATTATTTAATGTTTCTCGTATCTAGTTGTGACTATAGCAACACTAGGTTAGTCCTCGTGTATTATACGGGTTAAATAAATAAAATATTAAATATTTAGTAATAAAAATTTATGCATGATTTTGAAGATAAAATATAATTATAATTAAGTATAAACAGCTACTTTAAGCAAATAAACAATAATGTATTATTCTTAAACTTTTATTTTATAAAAGTTTGTGTTTTTTAAATATTTTGTTCTAAGAGAAATGATTTTTTAAAGAAAAAAATTCATTGTATTATGTATTTTATAAAATTCGTGTTTTTAAAAAGTGTGTTTTTAATAGAAATTAGGTTTTTTATTTATTAAATTATACATTTTTATTTAAAAATAGTATGAGTAATATTATTCGTATTCAATAATATTATTAATAATATAGAGATATGATAAAATTAGTATGATAAGACTTACAATTGTTTCATCTTTATTTTAATTTTTTATAGATAAATAGATAGGCTAAAAAACCATTAATTAAACAGATTATAGTTAGTAATAAACACAAAGAGTTAAATTATAATATTTTAATATAAAATATAATTAAAATTATATATACATAATAGTTCAAGAAATAAAACAATTATACTATTTTTTTAACTCTCTTATCTAAATAGTTTTATTTTTAAACATTCGTTTTAAGACTTTTTATAAACAATCATTTTTTATCAAAATCTTGTTTTTATTAAAAATCTAGTTTGTAATTATTCTGGTTGTTTCAATAAGATTGTTTTAAAAAAAATTCACCTTTATAATTTTTTAGAAACAAAATGATTTAAAATATTTTGTTTAAAAAAGGTTTAGTGTTTTATAATTTTATATTATATAATTTTTTTGTTTTTTTATTTAGATTTAAATTAAAGATGTGACTTTTTATTTTCTTAATAAAATGTATATTAAAAAAAGATAGTTTGATTTAAAAAAACTCTAAATAAAAGAGAGAAATATAGCAATTAATAAATTTATTTTTAATAAGAAAGAGAAAATTGTATGAGTATTTAATTACTATAATACACTTTTGAAGGAAATATTAATATTTGAATATCTAGAAGAACGACAAGTGGCAAAAAAATAGGTTAATAGAATGATAAGTGACAAAAAAAACTTATTTTATTAGATACTATAGATTATTGTGTTTCATACAAGTGTATATCATGTTGCTAAACTGCTAATGTGTGATGATCAATTAAATGACTCACCAGCACTGTGTTTGGAGGCATTATTGTGTTCATTGGGTCGGGTTTCAGGTTATTTGAATTTGACGGTTAACAGAGTTCTAACTAAAACTCAAAAGAGTAATTCAAATTCGAACTTGAGATTTTTTAGTTATATTCTAATAATTAACGGGTGAACTAGATAGATTATAAATAATACAATATTTCTTTCATGGTTTTAATTATTCTATATTACTATGATCATAAAGTCACACTCTTCTTGAAGGAACGTTAGAAAATGAAACTTCAGGAATTTCGTTAACGAATTTCATCTAACACATGGAATACAATATTTTAAATACATAGAGAAACATGAGATGAGTTTTAAATTAAAAAATAATCGAACAATAGATTAGTATTGAATTCAATTTAGGGGTACTTCAAAAAAAATGTGGTTAACAAGGTTTCTTACTTAACCTTGTGCTCGATTAGATTAATTGATGAATTAGTTTTATAGAAAACAATGACCAAAAGCAGGGAAGAATTTGATCAAGTAGAAAGAGAAAGTTCCATTAGAGGAAATCTGTTTTAACAAAACTATTTCAATGGATTTAACATGTATATATAGTTAGGTGTCTAACTATACCATCTTCATATCGTCAAATACAATAAGAGACAATTGCATATATTTTCTTGCAAAACTATTTAATTGTATATTTACCTTTTCAAAATTAAAATTACATATATCCCTTTCTTTAATCTTTTTAATTGTATATTTATTCAATTCACAACCAATATTACATATATCCCTTCTCTAAATGAAAATTTTTCAAATTTACTCATTTTGACTTATTGTATTAAAAATAAATTATAAATTGATAGTGTTACCCTTGTCTTTAAAAAACTATAAAATTTTTAAATTGTCATATTCACCTAGTTTTAGCTAGCTTTTTTTCTTTTTGTATTTTTTTAGCTTTTTTATTTTTAATCATGTTTCGCTAATGAGTTTTATTAGCTTAAACTTTTCATCTTTTTTTGCTTTTTTTAATAATTTTATTCGTTTATGTTGAGTTTATTCTTCTCTATCAAACTTCTGAGTAACAATAATAAAATACAACACAAATACCAAACTTTTAATTTGTTACGAAACCAAAAAACAATCACAAACATTTATTTTTAATAAAAAGTCAAATTTGGTAAATTTGTTATTTTCTTTAAAGGAGGGGTTATATACAATTTGAGTTTTAAGTTGGGTAAATACTCAATAAAATAGATTAACGAAAAAAATACATGCAATTTTGATTTTAAGCTATATAAATATGTAATTAAAAAGGTTTACAAGGGGTATATGGGGTATATGCAAGTGCCCCTAAAATAAAAATATAACTATGATAAATGACATTCATTGGTCATCATAATTATTTTTCCAGTAAAAAGTGAAAATATATATGTAAATATGTGCTATATGTAAAAGATAGTTTCAAATGATGAGGGAATATTGTGAAGCAATTAGAGTGTACACGTGTATGTATCATAGCTATTGTGTAGAGTGTGTGCATATGTACCATAGCATTTGTATAGTTCCTTGATTTGATTCAATAATCTTTATCACGTTTGTTTGAGTTGCCTATTGATTTGATCTTTCCTTGATTGGATTCAAGAATTCTTTCTCATGTTTGTTTGAGTTGCCTATTGATTTGATCATGGTTGTTCTACAAGTTCTTATATGCTAATTAGAAAAACATGGCCTCCAAAGTGAAAGGACGTCAGGAAAACCTCGTCTTTCGTGATGGCCAACAATTAAGCTGGTCATCATGGAAAACGATGTGAAGAAAAAGAGGGGAGTCGGACGTCAGGGGTATTGAACGGTTTTTCTTTTCTATTTTTCAACAATAAGAGTATCCTAGTCATGTAATAAAAAGTTAACAAAAAATCTAACGTTTAGTAATGTAACACCTTAGCACCAATATTGTTTTGTTGTGTTTTGTCTACATAAAAAATACTAAGCCATAAGAAATATCACATCTTAAATATCACCAACGCGATAAACATGCTCAAACAGGAGTAATATTTGAAAAGACAACCCCTGAAAAGTCCTCACCCAAGCATCCTAAAACATATCTATAAGCTATACGACGAAATACAGCCAAACAATATTAGTAATACGAGAAGTCACATTTCGGATTAGTATCAACAACAAAACTTCCAAACACATGACTTCTCAAACCTAAAAACCAAATAAACATTTACACAAAACATAACTATCAATCAACTTTTTTATTCCAACATTATCCATCAAACAAGTAACCAACTTTTTATACAACACTCTAGAAACCAGTCAAAAAGTGCAAAAACATTAAAATATCTCCAACATCCAAACACTAAAATATCAAATCTCACCTTAAAATAATATTCCTCATACTCACCTTTTTAAACCCAAGTCACCTACACCACGTGTCCCACCCCACACCCCAACACGTGTCCCACAAACCAGATATTTTCCACCAACGCATCAATCAATCCCTCATATACCTCCACGTGCCCCCCAAAGATCTTTTCGAGCAACCAACTTTTAACACCCACGTGGACACGTGGCACAATCCCACCTGATCACCTACTTTCTTCCATCACTAATTCCATCTACATCCTACACGTGTCCCCCCTCTACGAATCCCCACCGTCCACGTTGTTAATCTAAAAAACAGAATCTGTTTTTAAAATGTTCATATAATATTCGCCAATAATGGAGTGACACGTGTGCGAAACCACTCTAGTGGTGTGCACCTATATGTAGCCTGCAAAAACCCCCCAATTCTCCGGTGATCGGATTAATGAGTGTTAACCAAAGGGTGAGGTTGAACCCGACTGCTTCCGGGTCGGGTTCTCAGGATCCGGATTTTTTCAATGAAAGAGTGCTTTTGTTGGTTATGGAGTCTATGAAATGGGATGTTAAGGTGCTTTGCCGGACCGCGTCGGTGTGCCGACGCCTTCGCGCGATGGCGAAGCGGTTATTGTGGCGGGAGCTCTGTTTGTTCAGAGCTCCCCGGATAACCGAGTCGTTATCCAATGGGGTTCATAGTAGCCGGATGTCGGGCGGGTGGCCCGCGCTGGCGAAATTATTATTCTTCTGTGGTGGATGTAACTCCACCAGGAATTTTATAATGCCCCGGCCGAAACCGGGGCATTTCGTGACGGAGTCACGGTTCTCGAAGACCTCGGGCCGGAGCTTTTTAATGAAACGGTGTCGTAACGATCTTTTGTTCGTTAGCGACCCGTGTGAGCACCGGCTCGGGGACCGAGAGGATGATTTAGGGGTGTTTAGAGGGGTGTTTAGGGGGTTTAGGGAGTCTATGACACGTGCTTGTTTGATTGCTAGACAAGTGGCGTTGGAGGAGAGAGAAAGGTGCCCGTACTGCGGCGCGCGCGTCTGGAGTATGACCACAGCCGGCTTGGTGCCGCGGAATGCGGCTAAGCGGCTGGGGTCACACGACGGCGCGCTGGAGTATTTTGTCTGCGTCAACGGGCACCTACACGGCACGTGTTGGCTAGCACCGTTGTCGTCGGATGAAGGAGCGAACGGTGAGGATGATGAGTATGAGATCGACGGTAGCGATGAGACGGGGAATAGTTCTGGTGACGGTGCACCCGATGAGTTTTGTGATGATCCGACGGTTAGAAATGGGTTTAGAGATCATGTTTCTAATGGTCGATGCACTTGATTAGAATTATGATGCAAATGATTTATTTACAGCGGTTGTAATTCCTTGGGGAAGTTTCTTTTTCCAGAGGTGAGATCTTTTGTTCCAGAGGTTTATTGTGTTGATGTGAAGGTGAATCTCTGGTTTTAGTCATTATGTCTCTGGAGATGAAAGTTTGAAAAGATGTTGGGTATTAAAGTTTTGATGGGATCAGGATTTTATCTGATGGGATAGAGGAAATGTTTATCTTTATTTTGACGTCGTTGGTAGCTTTTAGTTTTTAGTGTAAGTGGGATTTTTACTGGGTATGTTTCTTGTTACGATGCAAGAGAAATTGGTCGGATGTTGGTGTGATTTTAGAGTCGATTTTTGAGTTTCTTAATTGGGAGAAGTGGGGGTTGTGTTATATGAGGTTGAGACTTGAGACCAGGGATTGTAATACATTCAACGCTTATTCCATTTGTAATGTTGCTTATACCATTTGTACAATTTGACTTTTGTTGTGTGTTAACTACTTTACATTATTTTCGACTTTTCTTGTGTAGTTTGATCCTGATAAGGTGGATACGTTGGTGTGGAATGTTGTGAGGTCGGCCAATTGTCTTAACCTTGAATGAACTTATTTGATAAAGAGAGTTTATTTGATTGATATCGTTGTTTTTTTTTTAATATTCATATACCGACCATGATGAGACTTTTACCAATAAACATCTTTATTAACGTATTTTAGAAACCAATGATATATGTGGATTTACCTAATTTATAAAGGACGAATAAATAATGCATAAATAAAAGCCAAGACAAGCTTGTGCATTTTGTTGATGTAGGATATATTGATATTCTTAGTTTCTTATTTAACGTGTTTGAATAATATTATTCATTTATCTTCCTTAGCAGAGAACCAGTAAGGAAATTGTTTCCTCTACCAACATCATCATTGTCGTCGCCACACCACAAACGCCACCCCAAGACGGGATCACTGTCGCCACACCTTTGTGATTCTGGAGTATGTCTATCATAAAGGCAGTAGACCTGTAGTTTGCTATTATCATTGACAAAAAAAAAAGATCACATTCTTAAGATTGACATGCTTCTAGTCTAGGTCGGGTCAAATTTTAGTTCGGTTCACCCGTTTTGGTACAGACTACACAGGGCTAAAATCAGCCACAATTGACTATAATTCTACTTGGATTTAGCTACAAAGATGTGCTCGGCTTGACCACAAACATTTGGGAACCGAGAGCTGAAATATATCTGGATGCTTATATGTACACAAAATAAACTTAGCGCTTCGAAAATACGTTAATCAGATACTACTTCAAAAGGCGATCTTGAAAAACAACTAAACTAAAGATTCAATAATCATTTCAGCAGCTGAACCCATCGCATTCACGCCAGAAATCTCAAGCAGTGTCAAAGCCAGTTCGTCCTCGCCCCACTTCCTTAGTCCCTTGCTTAACCTCTTCAAAACCGCCACATCAACTTCCATCGCCCACTTTGGGGTGCATGTCACCATCAAGCTCACAAAACCCGACACGTAAGCCCTCCAAGTGGCTCTATTACAGCCGAGTGAAATCTTCCCATCAAGTGCACCCGCCATGAACTCCAAGTGAGCCTCGAGAATAACAGGTCGTTTTTTACAACATAAGGAAACGGGCTCCACACCCCAACCAAACGCCCCAGAAAGGACCGCAAAGTATGCCAAAGCATAACCCATTAGCATCCCAATCATACCGCCTGAATCACCTTTACTTAGATCTGATTTATGCCCTGATATAAACCATGAGGGTAGCGTTTCTTTGATTAAAGATTGTATTAGATTTAACCGGCCTGTTATCCAAACTAATGAAGCCCCCAGTGAAGCTGCTACTTTGATACGACTCATGGCTGCAGATAAAGAAACTTCGCCATATCTCATCAGGAGCCCGTTCGGCTTTTTAAGTTTTTCAATAGGTAAATCGGTTGACACGATATCTTTAACTGTATGCATCAACAATGACACGATTTCTTCAGTCATGAACATGACATCTCCGACACTACGGTGAACCCGTAAGTAGAGTATACCAGGGGCCACAGGAGAAATTTCGCCTGAACAGTGGGACCCAAACCCGTGACCGAGTAGACCACCAGCACAACCGCCAGAAAAAGAGGGTGATTGGGTGACAGTTGATGTGAAACACATCCTAAGAAGCTGGACCACCGCATTACTATTTTGGTGGAAGACAGTTCGTGATGCAGAGAAAATGAGATAATCAGTCCAACGTTTGGCTTTTTGGACCCAGAGTGCAGAGATGATGGCCATGCAGGGCCACGGGCAGCTTGCACCAAGGGTGTTTAGGGCTGGGGCGGCTAGGTTTAGAACAGATTCAGAGACGCGGTCAACTTTATAAGTTATTGTGAGGCTTACTAGGGCAGCAAGGGGTAAGGGAAGCGTTGGAGTGGTTCCTCCTGCAATGAAGAGGTGTGTCATTAACAAGTAGTTAAATACAAACTATGAGATATGTCTGTGCATTGGGCTGGAACAGGTGTAAACGAGCCAAGCCTAAGCTCTACTTGGCTCGTTTTAAATTAAGAGAGCTTTGAAGCTTTATTTCTAAAACTCGAGCTCGGCTCATGAGAGATTATTAAGTTCAAGCTCGGTTCAATTATTAATTAATTTATTTATTTGTATGTTTTATATAATTAATAATTATACATATTAATAATCATACTTTTTATGTATAAAATGATATATATTATTTAATTATTTTTATCATAATTTTATATACAATAATAAGTATCTTCAAAATAAAAATTTTATAGATTAAATATAAATAATACAAATAAAAGCTTTCGACCAATATCTGCAGCTCGGGCCCTTTATTAAATGAGCCATGATAGGAGCTCCAGCTTGAACTGAAAATTCGAAAATGTTGGAATGGGGACCAGGGCATATGGTAGCGGTTAGGTCCAACCCACACTATAAACTGGATTCAAACTCTGGATATCTGGTATTCTGGTCTACTGACTCGAGCGTACTTTTTTTGGACTATACAATTCACTAGAATAAAAGGAAGTAAAAAGGTTTTGCAGACAAAACAGAACCAGACTAACCAAATTATTTTCTATAACTGGACACCCTTAAATGACACAAGTTCAAGTATGAAAATAAAAAGGACCGAGAACCAAAATTTCGCATAAAAGGACTCTTGAACCGTGGCGATTCCTAAAAAATGTAAAACCAGTTTCGACCCAGTTTGGTTGGGATCGGATACAGATACGGATCTACTGAGTCTTGATTCAAGCAAGATTTTGCGTCTAAATAAAATAGTTTCATTACAGTAAATTGAAAAAACAGTTTTGGACCTGACTGGACCGAAAACCATTTTTTTCATATAATACAGTTCTACATTTACATTGGTTTTACAGTTTTTTACGCGTCCCCAAAAAAGCCGCCCTTTTGCATTTGAAAAGTAGAAATATCAAATTCGAACTTGATTAGACCAAACCAAGAACCAAATTTTGGAATGAGAAGATCTCGAACCGCTTTATAAAATACATGTAGAGCCGAACGACTCATAGCAGAAGCTGGTCCAGTTTAGTCCTATTCTGGTTTGTTTTGTCAGCAAGGACCAAGTTTATCATACCCCTAAAACTAATGAGTTCTGAAAAGCCAAAAAAGGGTAATTTTGGAAAGCCATACCTGCAGGAAGACTTGGAACATCAACTCCAGTGGCGGACAATATTTTATTTATGCTATTCTCGACCATGGCTAAAGTTGCTGCAGGACTTGGCCAATCAGTCCCATTCATAGATGCTGGCTTCCAGAGACCACGCGTTGTTTCTGCCGAAAGGTAACTTACAATAGTTGCCATTGATGCAGGAAGAAAAATAGCAAGTTCTCTGAGTCCTGAAATTATTATTCACAACAATATAATCCTTGCAAGAAAAATATGCTTACGGGTGCACCAAATGTATTACAACTCGAATGTTTTACATAAAATTATTTCAACTCAATTTTTTTTTTTTTGGGAACAACAATTCTTAACCTTGCACTTGCAAGGATTTGAACCCACACCGCTAGGCTACAAGGCCATTGGGCGGGCATTTTATCTCAAACATTTTACAAGAATAGGATGAGTTAGATACAAGGGCATTAGGGGGTGTTTGGCTATTTGTTTTGACAAAGATTTTCTGATAACCCTGTTAAGTGGGAGATCATCAGTTTCTAGTGTTTGGATAGGTGAAACTAAATTCAGTTATCATGTTAATCAGTTTTGGATACTTAGTGTAGGAGTACTGCAACAAGATTTATTCTACTTATCTGATTTTGGGGTTATTTAATAAGAAAATTCTCAAATAAATATGTATTAGCCAAACACTCAGATCAACTGATTTTATGAAATATCATAACAGAAGCACATCCAAACACCATTCCGAAAATGCAATGCCAAGAACCTTTGTTCTTAAGTTGTATTTTAGGAGGGAAAGGCCAAAAGGGAATATGGACTTGGTGAGTTCTCAATTTCTCATATCAAAACTTTTTGCTAATATTTAGAGAGAATGTGGGGGAGAAGAGAATGGAACAAGCATAGAACTTTTTGTTATGACAAAAACATCCATTATCAATAAAACTTTATAGTTACCAAATTACCTATCCATTAGTGGAATAGTTGTAAAATTATTATTTTTCCATCACTTCCCCTCCAACTCAATAACACATGCCCTTACATTGAGGTCATGGGTTATAATTATGCCTACCCCACTTTGCTCCCTCAGGCTACCAACCCGGCTTCAGCCCCGCTTTACCTGCCCTTGCCTGCTACTCTGCTAGTAGAGTATTGGCTGGGACTTTGGCGTTTACCGCGTAAGTGGGTTCCCCCGCCTACCAGAAGATATACAAAAACATAACATTTCCTTTCATTTCATATCCCTTTTTTTATCTAATTTTCCTTTCGTATAAAACTCAAGAATGCATTACTGTGGGCTGATGCTGATTGGTAGAAGGTTACCAAAAATAAATGTTAATGAACATACTTTGGCCAAAAAAACACAAACCTGTAATAAGTTCAGGAGGAGACAATTTTCCATGTGCACAAGCCGTCAAAGCAGCATCAACCACAAAAGGAACAGCTTCTAGAATCTCCCAAGCAGGGAGTTTAAGTCGATTAGCACAATCCTCAGGTATGGACCCACACGAACTGCTACTTCCAGATGCAGAATGACTCATCGACTGACCGACTTTATTAATATTTCTAAACATCATATTCAAAAGCGCATCAAAAATCTGGTACACAGAAGTACCAGGTTTAAGATCAGATAAGGTTGAAGCAATACACGCTTGGTGTTGTCGGTACCAAAATGTTAATTTTGGAAAAGAATCCAAGAATATTGGTTCCGAGGAAGAGAGATTACTAAAATGTCCTCTCCGGTTTTTTTCATTATTAAGTGGATTATTTCGCGCCAGCAAGAGAAACTCAGGATTTAGCTGAGATCCTACAGGAGTGACATCACCTATCACATGTTCAAGTGGTGATTGGTGAAATCTCCATAGTTTTAATAGAAGTATAAATGCATTTGAGAATACAGAAAGGGGAGATAACTGTTCCCCGTTTGGGAGAGTCCAAGAAACTGTGGCTGAACATGATCCAAACACCTCACATAGGGGCATTAATACACCAGCAAGATGTGGAGCCTGGAAATATAACATATGCATTAGAACAAATCCAAAGTGCTAGCGTAAAACTTGGAAAATTTACAAAAATGGTACAGATGGTATATGAGAAATTACAGAATGAGTCGTTGAATTTAATTTATTTTTTTTTATATTACATGCTAACCTGTTAAAGATATAACGCAACCCGAATCAATCTATTCACTAGTAAATGGATTGAAATTAATTTCATGCGCACTTATCCAAAACAAGTTCACGTTGGCTAAAAATGAAACCCAGCATAAGGGAAAACATTGGAATACATAAAAGAGCACATATACAAAAGTGTACTTACCAAACCATGCAAGGAAAAAATCTGAACGCAGTCAATAGATGATATTCCCATAAGAAGAACGTTTAGAAGGGGAGCATAAACAATTAGATGGCTCTCATTTCCTGTATAATCCACAGGAACTGGAGGTGATAACAGCTTAATAATGAAAAATCCAGTATGTTCCTGTAAACATATTCAACAAAAGTATTAAAAATTGCAAAGAAGTCAGAGCTGAAAGAATATATGTAGCAAAATGGCCAAGTCAGGGCAGGTTGGTACAGATGGGAAAACAGGCGAGTTCATAGCAAGTCAAAATGGTAGACCTTTTTTGTAACATTCAAAATTTTGTAAGTAGAATGATTTAGAAGGTTTTATGCATTACAATACAATTGGGGCTACTTCCAACTGTTTAACCAATTTGACGGTTTCCTTTCTAGCTAGTTTCTTTGATTTCACCAGTTTGACCTCTTAGAGATAAAGCATAACAATGGGTTGATCTATTAAATTGTCAGCCCTAAGAAGGAAACAAAGATCTAAATGAGTGATGAATAACCCACCTGTATATTCCACCCACGAGTTAGCGTTGCTCCACATAGGACAGTTGCAGCATACATCTTCTCTTCTTCTGAACCATTGATTGCAATCCCGTATATTTTCTCTATTTCTGCTAAGCTTCCATTCAATCCAAAAGCTTAAATTCAGTTGCTAAACAACATTAAAAAAATATGAAAATTACACAGGCCTTTTATTTACATGCTTTCATGTCTATTGTGGGCTGATAATGCAACAAAATAGTATAATACAAGTGATCAGTACTTTCAAAGCAAGGCGTGAGCATACCTTGAAGCTGGTGTTGAAACCAAAGCATGCATCATTTGAGAAGTCAAAGGAGACCCCTTCATAAATGTTGACCAGCCAGGCATTTGGCCAGAAATGGTACGAGGTATTTGGTTACTGTGTCCCTTGACATACCCAGGCCATAAATATGTTGATGTGTCTAAAAGATTCCTTGCAATACAAGCTTCTACGATAAGATGCCTCATGTTTCCGGCTGCAAACAAAGAAGTATATGGTTTAGTATTACGGGTCTGACCATCAGATCCCAATACAGTTTACCAAATCCCAATACGAAATCCTTAACTTAGTAAAGTTACTAATACTAATCCTTAAACGACTAATATAGTCCATAACTAAATAGTAATAATATAAATACGTATATGAGGTGTGACAAAACTACGTAGCAATCCATATACAATAAAATAACTTGTAAAGATCCAATCATGACTAAGGATTAAGGAATACAAGTATCAACAGGGAATAATTAAAAAAAGAATAACTAAATAGTAATAATATAAATAAAAACTACATAGCAATCCATATACAAAAAAATAGTTTGTAAAGATCCAATCATGACCAAGGAATACAAGTATCAACAGGTAAAAATAAAACAAGACAAGGAGATATTAAAAGAAGAGAATTAAAGCACCATCTACTTTAAAGACTCAGACACAAAAGGTCGCATATTCATCTCAATTTAGGATCAGAACACTTATAATAGCATTTCATTAATTAGACAGAGGTAAAATGGGTGCATCGGGCAGACTTGGAAACAGATCAATATGTAATTTTTGGTCAGGTCATCATCCAAACTTTTTGGTTTTTATAAACAATTAGCTTGCAAAATATGTTTGCAGGAGTTATATAATTTCTACGCATGTTTAATATAAAACAACTTGTGAGGTTTTATGTATTAACAATACAAATCGGGTGCCTTTTGACCGCTCGACACATGCACTTGTTTCCTTTTTAACTATCTTTCTTACCTGTTTGACTAATTAATGAAACATAACCCAAAATCAACCGATTCATAAATGGGCCAAAGTTCCACGTCTAATATTGATGCATGATGATACCTCAGTAAGAGTACACAAGATACAAATTAAGACAGAAGAGACTACTCGATACATGTATTATTGGACTTAAATGACTTATGAGGTTTTCATGAATTAAAAATACGATGAGCTTCTTTTAACCAGTTTACTTTTACTAATTGTTCCTATTTTACCTATTTGACTCGTTAGAGAAAAAACATAACTTGTATTAACCCATTCATAAGTAAACGGATGGAAATTGCCACCTTTAACACTGATGAACAACAAATACCTCAAAAAGAATAAAGAAGAAACAAAGAAAATATAAAAGAGACTACTCACCACAAGTGCTCGGCATATCATTTAAGCTAATACCATCAAGGTAACCACTTCCAACTGATATCCCTGAGGCGACCAAAATAGCTTTTGCAGCTGCTTGATTTGCTATAGAAGTAACCGATGGTGGTGGAGTCAATAAACCTTCAAAATCACCCAATTGTTGTAAACTAGAAACTAGGCTTTTGCGACAGTTTCCAAGAACCTGTGTTTCTTTCCCTTGATGTGTATGTTTATGAACACTGTCCTCAAGTAACGTATTCTCCTCTTCATCAATAATATTAGCAACTGCAAGAGTTGTTGTGCATAATAGAAGACATAAACATGTATCAAGGCGAGGTACTGGCCCTTCAGCAGCTTCCCCTTCCTAAAAACCAAATTCAAATAAAAAAGAAAGAAGTGAAAACACATCTCTGTGACATCAAAGTAAGCTGAGCAGGCAATGAGAAGCTACAGATTTGGGATGTCTAGCAAAACCAATTGAATGACTTGACCTAAGTAACCGATCATGCTGAAAAAAGAATAATAAATAAACAGCTACTATTCTATACTATACTTACCCAATATCCCACTCATATCGTATGGTTGGGGGTAGGGCAAAGTTTAAAAAAACGGAATCGAGCCTCGAGGCGTTTTCCCTTCGCCTCACAAGGCGTAAGCCTCGAGGCGTAAACCCGAGGCGGAATTAAATAATAAAATAAAAATTATATATCTTATAAAAATAAAATACTAAAACATCACACAAAGTACTTCCTAAGTAATTTCATCATCTAAACAAAATATAATCAATTTGATCCAAATATTGAGTCTCCATATCTCAAATAAAATTAGTTTCAATCTAAAATTGGCCTAATACAATAAACATATTCAAAAATAAATGTGATTGTTTTTCCTTTTGAAGTCTGCATATTCAAGTCCCATCACCACTTTTTAAAAGTCAAAAAGTTTTACAAACAGACCATCATTCACCTGCCCCTCTCTCTCTCTCTTAACCTTTATCTCTTCTCCATTAAAGACACCCCACCTTTTCTTAATACTCAAACAGTCAACAGAGGGTTCAACGGAGAAAGAAAAACGAAAAAAGAAAGCAGAAGTGAACGGTTTTGGCCAGAAGTTGCAGAAATGGCTGGAGGTGAACGTTTATGCGGACAAAGAAACGCGAAAAAGAAAAAAACGCCTCGTTCCCACCTCACCGTTTCCCGAACCGCCTCGTCCAAAGAGGCGTACGCCCCATCTGAACCCTATGAGGCGCCGCCTCATATGCGTTTTCTCACCGCCTCGCCTCAAGGCGCGCCTCGAGGCGTTCGCCTCGAACGTTTTTTTAAACCATGGGGTAGGGCAGAGGCAAATCATTCCCCTATCCTAGAGGATAGAGACGCCGCTCCCAATGAGACCCTCGGCTCCCAAAGAATCAAAGATATACACAATTTGGTCATACACTGACCCAGGTCTCATACAATGGTAACGCATACAATGTGATAACATACAAAATAAAACATAAACTATATCACGCATGCAATAAAGTAACACATGGTGAGACAACACAAAATGATCAATCATAAATGAAGCTAAGTGGGTTTAAGAATTCAATAGTAAAGCATACAATGTAAAAACATACAAAATATAACATAAACCATATAAGGCATACAATAAAGTAGTGAATGGGGAGACAACACAGAATGATGAATCAAAAAAGTAGTGAACGGTGAGACAACACAGAATGATGAATCAAACATGAAGCTGACTGGCTTTGGAAAAAAAATTGCACGAAACTAAGCTACGTAAGCATGAGTGTAGACACTATTAGTGCTAAAATAAAGCAAAGACACCCAATAATATATAAACAACTGATTATTGTAAAATGCTCTTCTACACCCGTGCTATTCAGCACACTAGAACATCCCTTCTCTCAGATCTCAAATATAAAGTTCTCAATTTATGTTACGTATGTGTGTAGGCATGTGTGTATGCAATACATAAACATGTGTGTGTACGTTACAACTATAGGCTAAATCGAGTGAGAAAGAAACCGCATATCCATGAGAAACATGAAAAATTAACAAATTTACATATTTGGGCAGATTCAGAGACTAGCGTGAATTAATGTTGAAAAGCAATAACTCAGTTTGCTTCTAGCATATCTCATAAATATTCAGTTTCTCATTTGATCCTGACAACATATACACACACATACATACATATACATGAATATTTATATAATATACGTATATGTGTGTATATTAGTTTATAGGTCTATGTTTACAAGATCTTCCTAGAGCAGCTAGCAAGCCTTCTCCAACATATGCATGAGATCAAGATTACCAGACACCAAAATTTTAGTCTTTAGTATTAGGTGTGTTTTTAATTCTAGGTATGGTAGGCCTTTAGTCTTAGATACTTTAGACTTAGGAATTTTTATGTCTTCATGTTCTTTGATTTTCTGCTATGTATACACCATTTTTGGATATATGTTGCATGTATTTGCCGGTAACAAATATATATATATATATATAAACTACACGGAGGGTTTTCTGAGCCGGTAATCTCGTGGGAGCAGCCTCTTTATCACATGGGATAAAGGTAAGGTGTGCCCTCATCTCACCCTCCCCGGATCCTATAGTATGAGTGGAATTTTTTGCTTGGTAGGTTTGTTTGTAATTTATAGGTATATGTACGGTTATGTGTTTTACCCTTTGTACAAGCCGCAAAGCTGCAATCCATAAGCCCAGAAAAGTGTCCTGCCAAGAGGCCTGAGTAATTGCCTGATGAGCTTTCAGGAGATCTAAAATGTAAATTCATTTGTTTAGATGGCATGGCATTACAAATGATAACAATTTTATAGGACTTAAATAAATTTGTACCGGTTAGTGTGTCAGCTGCACTAGTAGTAGCCACTACATATCCATCCATTGTATCTTCAAGGAATAAATCAAGTGGAAGCCAAATAGCTGAACGGCTAGCACCGTAACTTTGTCCTGCAGATGAAATAAGTGATCCAGATGCCATTAGTGCATGGAACTGTTGCAGAGATACTGTTTGACAGTCCTTAGACAGTAGTAGACGGTTATCAGATGTTAACTGCAAAAGAGCCTCCGGAGTGATATCTTTTGAATTTCTTAAAGCTGTTGAGTTTCCTACAAGCAGCTTCAAATAATGCATAAAAGACCCCCAATGTGCAGGCCTAAGAGTATAGATTAGCAAACAATTATTAGAAATGAGAAAATCAAAAATACAGATCAGATGCGATTAATGTTAACCGTATAATCTGGAAAGAAATCACACTAATGAAATAGAACTGCTGACCGACAGCGCAACAAAAGCCCAAACGCACAAATATAGGTGCCAAATTGGACGGTTCAGGGTAGGGTAACCGGTCAATACAAACATATTTCCACAAGTTTTGAAATTGATTGGTTTAACCCAAAACATTATTCTGGTCAAAATTTTCCTTATTATAAACAATTAAAGTGTGAAATATGGTTAAAAATAAATCATATTCTTCTAGTAATAATCTATCTTTTGAAAAGAAATTTAAAAAACAACTGTTACGCATTAAAAATACATGTAGTTTTTCTACTTCATCCGTTTGAATATAACCTGAATCCACTCATTTGTAAGATAATCGGGCAAAATATAGTAACAAAGTTCATCACTTGTCTGTTGTTCTTACATGTTCCGACGTGCCAATTGCAGAATTCTGGAAGTTACTTTATTGCGGAAGATTTCTCCAATTATCTCAATGGCTGTTACGGTATTCATTTTGTACAGCCCCTGGTGATAATCGACTTTATTTTCTCCATAATTATTATGATTATCTATATCCATGTTAAGTGATTTAGTTGGCCACGGAGATTTCTTTTCAGGTACTAGTTCCAGCAAGTTTTCATCCTCAAGTGAGGCATAAAGTAGCTCCCACACTACTGAAAATAAAAATTCAACCAAAACAAGACCAGGTTCACTGGATTGAAAACCAAATATCTGATTGAGGTGAAGAGTATCATTTATAGATTCCATGATCCTGTAATTACATAAAAGAATGTCACTGCTACTATGTTCAAGTATACTTTCAAGCTACGTGCATACCAACAAAAAAACTACCTCGCTGTTCAGTACAATTGCATGGTAAAGACACAATAGAAATGCAATTTTTTGCTTTAAATAACAACAATAGATTCCAGGGAATCTATATTCTAAAAAGCAGAGCAAATGAAAATAATAATCTTACTTGTGATGGTTTGGACCGTTAACTTCAGAAGCCAGTGGGAAAATGTGTCTCTTAAGGAGCTCCAAATAAAGCCTGTAGGCAGCAGGATGGTTTCTTCGACTTGGGATTACTCTATGATAACCAAAAACATTTGAACCAAACAATAATACTTGAGAATAGGCAATCTGTATAACAACCTAATCCTACAAATTATGTAGTGTGTAAACAGAACACCATAAATCCTACCTAGTATGAAACAGAACACTATTCATCCCACCAAGTATGAACCTCTACAGTCTACCTCTTAAGTCTTAACAGGTACATGCATGTTCTTCTCCAAGCTTGATTAGTTGATAGTATGCTATACTTCTAAGAAGTATTTGGATGTACAATTTCAACCTAATTATCCAATTATCTACTGAGTAACCTACTTTTGCCTTCTTTTTAGGCATCAGATACCCAATATCAAATTAACCAGAACAAAACTGATTATCAAAGGGTATAATAGAATAATTTATACACCCTTGTTGAATAATCAGATTTTGTATATGCTCAACTTCACCAAAAGTAATAATACAACATCAAGAGCAACAGCAGTACAGCACATCCAAAAACAATTTCATAAACCATGTTTGATTACCAAAAAGTATCCAATTCAATACCAAAAGACCACTTTCAAGTAGCACATTCAAACACCCCTTCATAAATGAAAATTTCCCTTTCTCTTTCATTTTTTGGCAACGTATTGTGTGCTAGTGGTAAACACTAAACAATCATTCATAAACACACTAAGCACTTTCACAGTAGCATTTAAGACTGAGTTACAAGCTTCAAGTTACTAAATTACCAACTTCTCCTTGTATCATACACTCAAAAAACTAATATAACTCCAATATTCTAACAACACCACCACAATTAATCTACAATCATAAAACAGATTAAACCAGTAAACACGAGCAAAACCTGTTCGAAAGCAGCGCGAGAACGAGCATTGGCGGTACAACCCTAATCGACAACGCTTTCTCGAGAAACTTCCACGCAATCGGGACATTATTGGACCAACAGATGTGCGAAACGAGCAATTCCGCGACCTTAGTCGACGGCATGGTTACTCCGGCCGATAACAGCGTCGACGAGAGCTCAATCGCCCACATCAACGGATCGGAGCCTTTGTTTTGAGCTGATTTCGTCATCTCCATCACTCCGTCCCACATGCTCGTGCTCGACGGTACGGTCACCGCCATCGTTTGGTTAGTAACACTGTAGCGATCCTAGGGTTTGTGATTTTTTAGGCTTTTTTTGGAGAATTTTGTTTGGTGTTAGAGGAAATCAACGGAGTGATGAAGGTCGTTGGTGTATAAATGCACGGTGGCCACCGGCTACGGTGGCGGTGGGGTACCGTATGGAAGAAGATTATACGAAAAGAATAGTATGTAAATTTGTTACAGTGTTACGTGTGTAGATTTTTTCTTTTTTGTTTTATCGCTTTCTTTTTTTTATGGAAATTTGGTAAGAATAGTATTTGGCTAGCGCGTTCGTCGGCGATTCGTGTAGTTGTAGAGGAGTGGTGTTCCTGTCATCGTGCTCGTGGCACGTCAGCTTGTGATGTTGTTTGTGAGCCGTCCAATTTTACGAAGTGCATGTAGCATTGCGGTGTTTCTTATTAAACGAGTTGTAAGGGTGTGTGTCTAGTTTAAGGAAACGTAAAACTAATTGTTTGCCGCGATTTGAACAAAAGCATTCCTTGGTCACATCAATGAGACAATCAAAACGGCAAAATGCAAAGTGGTAACCAACCTAACAAATTCAATTACTATAGATAATCATGTCGGAGTGGAAACTTTAACAAAGTAAAAAAAAATCTTAAAAAACAAAATAAATAGGATGAAAAGGTAACAAAATTACTAAGACTATTTAGATAACTTCAAAGCGATAATATAACAAATCACAACACATTTATCGTAAGTAAAGTTTACAAACACATTGACCTTGTGAATAAAAT
The DNA here is from genome assembly GCA_025215565.1 of Flaveria ramosissima. NCBI lineage: Eukaryota > Viridiplantae > Streptophyta > Magnoliopsida > Asterales > Asteraceae > Flaveria > Flaveria ramosissima. The sequence continues at coordinate 26,423,082 of CM046045.1, forward strand.
CAAAGAATTCATTATTTAGATTGTTGAACATGAAGATGATGAAACTACCTAGACACTATGTATATATCTCTATGTTGATCGGATAAGTCGGATATGAAGTCCATCTGCCGAATGACTACATTAAATTGATCAATAACAAAACAACCGTGAATCAACACATTTACATCTAATGATGATCTGAAGATCTGCTAATTCACAACTTATGCAAACAAGAGTGACAGTGCTGAAAAGTAGTGACGACAACGATACTCTGCCTTTTGGTTTCCTGGTTATTGTGTACGTTGTACATTGTTTTGTAATCAATAGTATTACACATTCATGGAATGCCAGAATATGTAGCCCAGTGGCTGGAAAGTACCATTGATCTTAAAATTTAGAATAGATGATCAATATTTGTTCTAGTGCGTTAGTTTTCATAATATAAATATATCACACTTGTATAGTTTTGATGCTAGATAGTTTGCCCATTTGTTTCATGTTATTGTATTCTATAACCAGTTTATACTTTAAAAGAAATCATTGTGTTATTTTCATTGAAAGTATTTTCCGTGTGTTTGTGTAGTAGACATTAAACAAATATTATGTATTTATTATTTGTCAATCATAAGAAAAAAGTATTGTTTCATTTCATTTCGATCCAACATAAACAATAATTAAAAAAACAAACCGCAAATGAAGCACAATGTTTACAGTTGCATAGCATCTGGTTACCAATTCATATATGCATTTTGCTCTTATGAGGTTATTAGTAAAAAGACAAACTTCGTTTTTTAGCTTCTCATTTCTAATAAAACCCATCATATTTCTTCAAAGAAAGTAATCTGAAAAAACAATGCATTGATGTAACAATGAGCATTTTTGAACAAAACATGTTTCATCATACCCACTTATTTGTTTCATGAGGTCATCCACCTCCTTGACATAATCACTAGATGTGTATATTTGAGTCAACTTTTATAAATAAATCCATCACGCGGTTCCATCAGATTTTAACATACAGGCCACAAACCTCCCTTCCCCTATACGTGGAATTTAACAGCATTGGATGATTTCACATAAGAAAATTATCTAATCTCAAACAATGGCGACAAAGTGACCAACATACATTAAGCGAAGTAAGCAAAACAAGTAACAACAATAATCACCAAGTGACCAACACATAGAACGTACATAATATAAATATACATAAAAATACACGAAGTATTGTATAAAACTTATTCCTGCTTGCTAAGTGTTTGATCAACGGATAAAAAACCAAATTGATGGACCACGGTTTAAACCTAAAACAAATAAAATATTGAACCGATGAAAAAAGGCAGACCCATCAATAAGATTCATATAAAATTAAGCAAAGATAAATCCAACCTACATACTTAACATCGAGTAGCATAATCTGGCTTGTGAGTGCATGACTCGAATTCATCCAGTCAAACCTTATCCTGCCTCGATCATCTTGAAGGTCGACCACCAACACCATGGATGAATGTCGGTATTTTGGAACCCTTTTATAGCACCTATCTAGCCAAATTATTAAACATGCAAGTTGTATTTGGGCATGCGCTCCAATAATTCATCTTTATCTCCAACTCCATGATGTTTCTCTCATATATTTTGTTGGTGTTTTGCAAAAGAAATCAAAAGAAGGAGAGATGCAACCTATTTGTTGATGCTAAGCTTTTTTGTGATTTGTATAGTATGCTTGAGAAGAAGTACCTTAGTGTTCACAAATGTTTATGAGGTTGTTAGTGATCAGCATATGAAACCATCTTTATGTTTTTTATGTGCTCCAAATCAAAAAGTTTATTGTGTTGCAAAGAAAATGTTTAACTTTTTTCATATGTAGTGATGTGATTATCACAAGAATAAAACATGTCACTATAATGATAACAAATAAAGAAAACGCCGCTGGCAATACAAACATTACAACCAAATAAGAAAGCGTAGGGTCGAACCCCATTAGAACCATCTCTGCCACCTCGCACAATCTGCTTTTATCTCTGATATCGAAACCCTTTATTCTACTCTTCTTATTTCTCTGTATATCCTTATATCTGTTTGTTTCCTTTGATGTATGAAGACAATTCCATGAAGTAGTTTTGAAGCTACGCATGGTAGAGCTTGAACGAAGCAACACAAACATTAAGTTTCCAATGTAGGTTTTGAAACGAACATCATAGATTTAAGAAGTTACGATAACCTTATATTGTTATGATGATTTTCTGAAACCCCCTTAACTAAGAGATAGAAAGGTGAAGAGAGGTTCGGAAAAACCTAGCAGACAAAACTATCAACCGTTTTTTATTAAGTCATTAACATCATCCTTACATCATACAAAAGATTTAACCCTATTTATAAGAGGAAGGCTCCCAGGTTTCACATCTTAAAGAAGTGCACAGTCAGAATTTTTATTAAACGTCAAATGTACAACCATACTTCGTATTATATATATTTTTTAATCAGACCTACCTATCTGTTTCCCAACCGGGACCGCACCTCCAACCCCTCAAGATGAAACCCACATCTGGAAAGACTGAACATTTTTTGCTAAAAGCGAGACTTAACCCAAGACATTCTTATATTTATATGCTTTGAATATCTCACATTAACCACTCGAGCTAAAGATTACTGGTAAACGCACGACCATATAAAAAACACCGAGGTTAATTCGCAATGGGACAAATATCATTAGCCTTTCTCTTTTCAATACAAGTATACATTTAAATCAAATCTAATTTATTAACTTAAGAGACCTGAATCAATATAAAAACAAACCACACATTCCATATAATAATATCATGAAATCGACGTATCCTTCTACATACGTTATCCCCAACCAATATCACTAACAATTGTCTTTCACGACCTTCGATAATCATCAACACTTCATTCACTCACCTCTGAGCATCAGATCTCCATCTCCCTCACGTTTTCCCCTTTCAAAATCACTCAAAAACCCTAATTTCATCACCAATTTGTTGTATTTCAACTCCAAAATCCGAAACTCACGTCATTCTGTTTTGCCCTACGTGTGTTCTTCAATGTTTGGAGGTTGAAATTTGTTAATTTCGTTGATCGGTGTGGTGTGCTGTCTGCTGCGTGATGGTTCCTTGGGGCGGAGTTACTTGTTGTTTGAGTGCCGCTGCGCTTTATCTGCTTGGTCGGAGTAGCGGAAAGTAATCCGATTAATCGTTGTTGAATGATTAGGTTTGTGATTTGTTGGTGAAATTTGTATGTTGTTTGCTCAATCTGTTGTTTTTGTTGTTTGATTGGTGTTTTAGGGATGCGGAGGTGCTCAAATCGGTGACTCGAGTGAATCAGTTGAAAGATTTGGGTTAGTTGTTCGATTATCCTTATAGTTTTGCACACTGGGTTTGAAATCATTAATCTGATTGAAGTTAGACATAGGTTAGATGATTTTACATTAGATAATCAGAAGATTAGAGAGCTAAGTTGCATTGATTACTTTAGATGCACATCATATATGCGGTGATTACATTTCCATAAGTATTAGGTTTAACTTCAGTGTGCACTCTAGAATTTGAAGTTCATCATCTATAAATACTTCCAATGCATTGTAGGGTGTAGACCAATCAGCCTTCGCTTTTAATTCGTAAATTAGCTACATAGAAGTGTATGCTTGTGAAAATCATAGAAGGGTGATAAAAGTTGTGGTATTTAATTGATGAAAGAGGTGTTCTTTCCATTTCAGCACAACTACTAGAAGCTGCAAACAAAGTGTTGCCTTTTGTTGTGACAATATCTGGTAGAGTCAGTTCAGACACTCCAATTAATTGTGAGTATAGTGGTTTGCGGGGAGTGATTGTGGAGGAAACGGTGAGGAGTGCAGTCACTTGGTTATTGTTATTTGTTAATTTCCATTTATAAGTTTATATTGTTGAACATTTTATGTGAGAGTTGAGGACATGGTACTTCTCTATTGTCCTTTGCAGGCGGAACAACATTTTTTGAAACATAATGATGCTGGTTCATGGATTCAAGACTCTGCACTGATGCTGTCAATGTGTAAAGAGGTTCCGTGGTACTTGGTGAGCAATGCTAGGCCCACTGATTTTCTTTTCCTTACAATCTTTTTGAATTTTTACAAATAATTAACATATCAATATATATAATTTGCACAATCTGTTTCTATAAATATGATGTAATTTTATCTGAATAGAGCAATTTAGGAGGATTGATACACTTTACACTTCATTATAATTTTGTCAGGGCTCTTAAATTGTTTGACACATTTGACTTGTTTCCCTTTTAGTTAGTAGGTAGATTAGTAAAATCTTAATGTGCAAACCCCCTTTGTTGTAAATTTGTAGTTCATTGGGATGGACTTACCTTAGATAATTCTACATTATTAGATGGCAAAATGGGTGGATTGGGCAGGTGGGTAACATATCAGAACGGATAGATTCAACAACTTGAGTTGACCTACGAACACCTCTGTTGCTTCATTTTTTTGAATTTTGTAATCTGTTTGTTTTTTACATAAAGAACGATCACTAAAGCTATTATAAAAGATCATTTTTGCATAAACTCTCAACACACTTTTTTATTTGTGCCATTTAAGTCATTTTACATTTTTTTGGTACAATGACTAAAAGATGGTGCTTGTACTGTTTGGGTCATTTTTTTGGGTACATTTAATACATTCATATTAAATTTAACCTCACCAAATGGCTTGTAGCCCAAATCCCAATGGTACCAAGGTGTTTAATAAGGTGTTCCTCTCCAGAAGCTGAGGGTACAAGCCCCATAGTGAACAAGTGGTGTAGAATGAGGAGTAGAATTAGATGTAGGAGGGGGTGCCAGTCTGCCATTCTACGAAAAATATAAATGTAACGTTTTATATATAAATTTAACACGGGTCACATGAAAAAGTACGCTGGTATTTTATGCAAAAAACCAAAATCTTTATGCCTAGATCTCCTATTAGTAATAAAAATCTACGCTGGTAATTTATACAAAAAACCAAATTCTTAGTGCCTAGACCTCCTATGAGTAATTCAAAGTTCATTGAGAATATGAGATGGAAATATCATAGATAACTCAAGACTACAAGTGGCAAAATTGACAGATTAGGTCTGGTAACATATCAAAACTGGTAGACTTTAATTTTAGGTCGATATAAACAGGTTGGGTAACACTTTCTTTGCCTCTTCTTTTTGTTATTCTATGTAATATAAAATAAACAATGATTACCGAAGCTATTAATAAAATATTGATCCAATTTTATTTGAATAAAACACTACGAGGATGTAAACACTTGAGCATACCTCAATCCACTTTAAAATTGTTCAACCCATTTAATTTTCTGTTTATTCAAACTTCCTAATATTATCCATTTCAGTTAGCAATATATCATGATCCAAATCACACCATTTTCACATAAATAATTTGCAATTTCTTCTCAATTCTTGATCTTTTTGTACTAGGACGATGGAACTGCTCGTGTATATGTTGTTGGAGCTCGTGGTGCTGCTGGTTTGGTATTAACTGTTGGAAGTGAAGTTTTTGAGGAATCCGGGAGATCACTTGTTCGTGGAACATTAGACTATCTGCAAGGTCTCAAAGTATGGAATTTGTTGATTAATTACATTTGTGTACACTTAAGCGTGCTAATTAAATTATGGTTTTAGTTATGGCTTATGTAAATTATTTTTATTGTTTTGAAGATGCTTGGAGTCAAGAGAATTGAACGTGTTCTACCAACAGGCACTCCTTTAACTGTAGTTGGTGAGGTATGGTGCTTTTATACTAGTAAAAACTCTTCTTTTTTGGTTTACTTGTATACTATATTACGAGGGAGGATATGGGTGTTAAGTTGTGGGCTCCGACCCATCTCGGTTGGGCCCGGTATTAACTGAAGACAGAATTAGGAGATTAAGGGACGGCCGCCCTAAAGCCCAGTTTGCTATTTTAGGCAAAGAGTGTTAACCCTAATTGTCTAGTTAGTATAAATATATCTCTTGTACTTGTAAACATTTAACACCTCAATAAAAGAAAACCCTAGTTGCCCCAAGTGGACGTAGGTTACACACCGTAACCGAACCACTATAAATCTCGTGTCTTGTTCTATTGTTTTGATCATTGTTCTCGTGATTGTGTTCGTGTGTTTGAGTAATTTGATCCTAACAACTGGTATCAGAGCCAGTTCAGGGCTCTTAAATACGAACACACGAACTAGGGTTCCGCCTGCCGCCGCCGCCGCCGCCGAACTAGGGTTCCGCCTGCCGCCGCCGCCGCCGCCGAACTAGGGTTCCGCCTGCCGCCGCCGCCGCCGCCGAACTAGGGTTCCGCCTGCCGCCGCCGCCGCCGCCGATTAGGGTTCCGCCGCCCGCCGCCGCCGCCGTTTAACCCCGATTAGGGTTCCGCCGCCCGCCGCCGCAGCCACCTAACCCCGATTAGGGTTAAGCAGCCGCCGCCGCCACCACAGCCGCCGCCGCCGCCGCCGAATTAGGTTTCCGGCGCCGACGCTGCCGGAAATTCTCTCTGCCGCCGCAGAAACAGCCACTGCTGCTGTTCGGGATTTTGGTGCTGCTTGTTTTCTTGATTCCTGCTGTTCGGGATTTTTGGTGTTGTTCGGGATTTTGGTGCTGTTCGGGAATGATGGCTGATGACGGGAGAACAAAGATCGATAAATTTGATGGACATGATTTTGGGTTTGGGAAGATGCAAATTGAGGATCTGCTGTGTCAAAAGGACTTAATGGCAGCCTTGGATGAGGAGAAACCGACAGATATGACAGATAAAGATTGGAAGACTTTGGACAGGAAAGCAATTGCTGTTATCAGACTCTCACTGGCAAAGAATGTCGCGTTCAATATTGTGAAGGAAACTACTACTCATGGTTTGATGAAAGCCTTATCTAATATGTACGAGAAGCCGTCTGGATCTAATAAGGTATTTCTAATCAGACAGTTAGTTAACACCAGATTGAAAGAAGGTGGTTCTGTTTCCTCTCATATCAATGATTTCAATACCATTATTTCTCGCTTATTATCTGTTGAGATCAAGTTTGATGATGAAGTTTTAGCTTTGTTATTGTTATCTTCGTTGCCTGAAAGTTGGTCAGGGACAGTTACTGCAGTTAGTAGTTCATGTGGTACTACTAAGCTTACCTTTGAAGGGGTCCGTGATTTGATTTTTGGGGAAGACATTAGAAGGAGAAATTCTGGTGAATCATCTAGTTCTCTGTTGAGTACTGAAGGAAGAGGCAGGGGAAAAGAAAGGGGTAGTAGCAGGGGTCGTTCAAAGTCTAAAAGAAGAAGTCAGTCAAAGCCTAGGAAAGACATCCAGTGTTGGAACTGCAAAGAACATGGGCATTTCAGAAGCCAATGCCCTAAACCATCTGCTCCTAAAGATAAAAGGGAAGTCAATCTGGCCGAAGATAATTCAAATGACGTTCTTATCTGTTGCGTTGAAGATTCTACAGAGTCATGGGTCATGGATTCAGGAGCATCATTTCATGCTACATCTAGCACGAAGTCGATGAGGAATCTACGAACAGGTAACTTTGGTAAAGTTCATGTAGCTAATGATCATGCTCTTGATATCACAGGGATGGGGCGTTGTGTTGAAGACTCCATTGGGCACCACATGGACTTTGAAAGATGTTCGGGTCATCCCAAGTCTCAGAAAGAAGTTAATTTCTATTGGGCAGTTGGATAGTGACGGATATGATGTCATGTTTGGTGGGGGACAATGGAAGGTCGTGAAAGGAAATCTTATCATTGCCAGAGGTACAAAGAGGGGCACATTGTACATGGTTGAAGTTCCTGTAGATGGGGTAAATGCAGTGACCAGTGGCCTGAGTCAATCTAACCTGTGGCACCAACGACTCGGTCACATGAGTGAAAAAGGAATGAAAATGCTCGTTTCTAGTGGAAAGCTTCCAGAGTTAAAGAAGGTCGAATCTGAATTCTGTGAGCCGTGTGTATTCGGGAAAAAGAAGAAGGTGTCTTTTGTGAAGACAGGAAAGCCACCGAAAGCTCAGAAATTGGAGCTTATTCACACGGATGTTTTCGGACCTACTCCAGTTGCTTCTTTGGGAGGTGCTTACTATTATGTCACTTTCATAGACGATTCGACACGTAAGGTATGGGTCTACTTTCTTAAAAATAAATCTGAAGTTTTTGATGTATTTAAGAAATGGAAAACTGCTGTTGAATTGGAAACTGATTTGAAGGTGAAATGCTTGAAGTCGGACAACGGAGGTGAATACGTCAGCAAAGAGTTCCAGAACTATTGTGCAGAGAACGGTATTCGAATGATTTATACAGTCCCGAGCACTCCTCAACAAAATGGGGTCGCTGAACGTATGAATAGAACATTGAATGAAAGAGCCAGAAGTATGAGAATCAATTCAGGGCTTCCAAAGATGTTCTGGGCAGATGCAATTAATACTGCTGCCTATTTAATTAATCGGGGACCATCAGTTCCGTTGGGCTTCAAGATACCAGAAGAAGAGTGGAAAGGTGAAGCAGTTAAATTTGGGCACTTGAAAGTATTTGGGTGCAGTGCTTATGATCTAGTGAAAGATGGTGACAAGCTTGATGCTAAAGCCAAGAAGTACACTTTCATAGGTTATGGGTTTGACAGTATGGGCTACAGGCTTTGGGACTCTGAAAGCAGAAAATTAGTCAGAAGCAAGCATGCTACTTTTAACGAGGCTGAGTTATACAAAGATAGAAACACAACCACTTTAGAGGTTCAGAAAGAGCAAGTTGAATTTGATGTTGATGCTCAGAAACAACCAGATCCAGTTAATGAACCAGAGACGGAAATTGAAGACGATACAGTTCCTGAGTTTGAAGATGGTGATATGGGTGGAGATGAAGAGGCAGTGGAAGCTTCTGATAGTGGGAGTTCAGATTCCGAAGATGAACAACATCCACAGACTCCAGACCAATCTCATTGGGTCAGGAGATCCACCAGAGTTTCTAAGCAGCCTACCAGGTACAGTCCTTCAGTTAATTATCTTCTCTTGACTGAGGATGGTGAACCAGAAAGTTACTCAGAAGCAGTTAAGTTGAAAGATTCGCTTCAGTGGGAGCATGCAATGCAGGATGAGATGAACTCTTTGATGAAGAATAATACATGGGTCTTAACTAAGCTTCCGCCAGATAAAAGAGTTCTACAGAATAAATGGCTCTACAGAGTTAAGGAAGATCACAATGGTAACAAACGATACAAAGCAAGATTGGTCGCTAAGGGGTTTCAACAGAAACACGGGGTTGACTACAGTGAGATATTTGCTCCTGTGGTTAAGATGACTACAATCAGATTGGTGCTTAGTATTGTTGCAGCTGAGAAGTTACATTTGGAGCAGTTAGATGTGAAGACAGCGTTTCTGCATGGTGATCTAGATGAGACTATTTATATGGCACAACCAGAGGGTTTTCAGGTTAAAGGAAAAGAAAACTTGGTGTGCAAGTTACAGAAAAGTTTATATGGTTTAAAACAGGCGCCCAGACAGTGGTATTTGAAGTTTGATGGTTTTATGGGCAGAAACGGGTATAGGAGATGTGAGATGGATCACTGTTGCTACCTCAAGAAGTTTAAAAGTTCCTATATCATTCTTCTCCTTTATGTTGATGATATGCTGATAGCAGGTTCAGACATTGTAGAGATCAACAAGTTGAAGAAACAGTTGTCTGCAGAGTTTGAAATGAAAGATTTGGGTCCAGCTAAGAAGATACTTGGTATGAGCATTACCAGAGATCACAAGAACGGTTCTCTAACTTTATCTCAGGAGAAGTACATTCAGAAGATATTAGAGAAGTTCAGAATGAATGATGAGAAGACTACTACTCGAAGTACACCATTGGCTAGTCATATTAAGCTTTCTAAAGATCAGTCTCCAAAGACAGAGAAAGACAAGGCCGAGATGGCGAATGTTCCTTATGCATCGGCTGTGGGCAGTCTCATGTATGCAATGGTATGCACTAGGCCCGATATAGCTCACGCAGTGGGAGTTGTCAGCAGGTATATGTCTAATCCGGGGAGAGAACACTGGGAAGCAGTTAAGTGGCTGCTTAGATATTTGAAGGGTACTTCAAAGATGGCATTATGTTTCACGGGTAGAGATGCTATTCTCAAAGGTTATTCTGATGCTGATTTGGGTGGATGTAACGAGACCTACAAGAGTACTACAGGGTATGTGTTCACTATGGGTGATACTGCAATCTGTTGGATGTCGAGGCTCCAAAAGAGCGTGGCACTTTCTACTACAGAGGCTGAGTACATGGCAGCTGCTGAGGCTAGTAAAGAGCTCGTTTGGTTGAAGAATTTTCTGAGTGAGTTAGGCAGAAAACAAACAAAGTATCCGTTGTACTGTGACAATGAAAGTGCTGTTAAACTAGCAAAGAATCCCTCTCATCATGGGAAGACGAAGCACATTCATATCAGATATCATTTCATCAGAGGGCTAATCAGCGAAGGTACTATTCAGTTGTACAACATCAAGGGGAACAAGAATCCAGCAGACATGTTTACTAAGTCTGTCACACTGGATAAGCTGAAGCTTTGCAGGGCTTCAGCTGGCCTTCAGGAATAGTTGAGAAGGTGGGGGGTAACTAGGAGGAGCTAAACCAGTTCAGGTTTATTTACAAGTACAAGACAATGCAGTTGAAGACATTTTACGCATCCAGGTGGAAGCAGGTTGAAGTGTTTGACGCATTCAAGTGGTGGGTTAGAGAAGTTGTTTCGAAGCCCAAGTGGGAGATTGTTAAGTTGTGGGCTCCGACCCATCTCGGTTGGGCCCGGTATTAACTGAAGACAGAATTAGGAGATTAAGGGACGGCCGCCCTAAAGCCCAGTTTGCTATTTTAGGCAAAGAGTGTTAACCCTAATTGTCTAGTTAGTATAAATATATCTCTTGTACTTGTAAACATTTAACACCTCAATAAAAGAAAACCCTAGTTGCCCCAAGTGGACGTAGGTTACACACCGTAACCGAACCACTATAAATCTCGTGTCTTGTTCTATTGTTTTGATCATTGTTCTCGTGATTGTGTTCGTGTGTTTGAGTAATTTGATCCTAACAATGGGAAGGGCAGATAATGGGCCAAGACAGGTTATTTTGGTAAGGGCATGGCCTGGTTGACTCGAAACACTTTTTTTGTAATGAAACCCAAATAAAGATTTAACAAAATTGCTCATAAATTGATGACAACATTGTTCTTGTATAGCGCTTATGCTGCAACTAATTCAAGAGTTTGTCAAACTTGAATAAAATGAAATACGAGCAGTATCGGCTTCAACCTTCTATATCTGAATTTGGCTCAGAATATTGCTCCTTTATTGTTAATAACAATTCTAACTCCATATTTGGATATGCTTCAAATCTTTTTGATGAGATGTGATGTTATTGTTAATCATTTTGGTTATGTTCTATGTCTAGAACTTAATTTCGTGTTTTCACCCAAAATGCAGGCTATTAAAGATGATATTGGAACTGTTCGGATCCAGCGACCCCTCAAAGGCCCATTTTATGTGTCTCATAAAACCATCGACCAACTCATTGCAAATCTCGGGAAATGGGCCAGGTTATCTATTGTTTAATCCGTTTCATGGTATCATGCACATGTGTGCCTACTGGTTTATATATTGCTTTATCCTTCATAGATATGGCAATTTCAACCCATTTGGTTAAATTGGGTTGTTCCATTTCAAATGGGTTGGAAGTTTTTTAGCTAGAAGGGGGTCAAATGGGTTAAATGAACCACTCAAAGTCTGTTTTTGTTGCATACATCTCCCAAGTCAGTTAACTTAAAAAGTTTGGTTATTTATTATTTTAATCATAATCAAAACATATATTTGATAAAATAAGTAGTTGATAAAAAAGTGTTTGCAAGTCAACTCAAACTGACTTGGCACACATTGATCCACAGTAAAGAATATGTTTGAACCCAAACCCGTTTAGATCCATTACACAACCACCCGGCCATTCATATTTGTTTCAATGACATATTTTCATTTTTCTTATAGCATTGCCTTTCTGTTTCTACATCTATTTACTGAATTTTTGCTCCCTTCAGGTGGTACAAATATGCTTCTATGGGTTTTGCTGCATTTGGGTTTTATTTACTTGCTAAGCAAGCTTTCCAATACATAATGGAAAGAAAACGTTACTGGGAAATCAAGAAAAGGTAGTTAATTCACAATCATTGTTCAATATAACAACTTGGATGCTTGTTAAATGATTTATGCCTCTAAGCTAGGACAATTTAGTCAGCACATGACTACAAACAAAACAAACAAACAAAAATTCCCACTCGTACAGTGGGGTTTGGGGAGGGTGAGAGGGCAAATCTTACCTCTATTCTATGAGTTATTGTCACGACATGAATGAAAAGGCTAATATAACAATTTAATATTGACTTAATCTTAAAATTTCATGAGTCTTGAAACAAGAGGCCTATGAGTTAATATAGACTTAATCTTAAAATTTCGTAAGTCTTGAAACAAGATAATGTAGTATGTGTGTGTATATATAAATTAGAAGGTTGTTCATCTTTTGTTTTCGAGATGAAATGAATCTTTTTTGGACCAAATTTATTTTGCAGAGTTCTTGATGCTGCTGCCAAAAGAACTCCAGACAACGAAGGTCAGTTACGCTTTTTTAGATTTAATAGTTTAGTTTCATTGGTACATTTTATATGTCCTAACGAACCCACCACTCACACAAACAAACTTCAGGTTCAAATGGTAAAGCAGAAAATGGAGCCCATGGCACCCGAAAGGATGGACAAATGCCTGATATATGTGTTATATGCCTTGAGCAGGAGTACAATTCTGTTTTTGTCCCGTAAGTTTTCTTAAAGCATCCCTTCTTTTTATCGTTTAAGTCCTCAAGTTAAAAAGAAATTGGCCAGACGGTCTAAGAGTAAACTGTAAACGGTTAAAATGAAAGCGAATCAGCCATATTGTTTTCTTATTAGGGTTATACAGGGTATTTGGATTTGCATTTCAAAAATGTTTTTTTGTAGAGTTGAATATTCAGAGTTATATAATTGGTTTTTAATGAAATGGACGGTAGAATATAGTGTTTGGATGTGCTTTCACAATCAGATGTTTGAGTGTTTGACAAATTATATATCCAAAATGCGAATCCAAACACCCCTTTATTTTAATCTCCCAAAATGAGTACTCAAAGTTTTGCGTTTTGCTATTGAACATTTGTTAACCTTTTGTTTACTAGTATATACAATACAGATTATAGACCCCACAACTAGCCAAAATAAAAACTTAACTTAATATATATTACAAACAAATGTACCCAATAAATCCCACAAGATTAGGGTCGGGGGAGGGGGGGGGGGGTTGTAACCTTACCTCTGTCTCATAGGAAGAGAGAGGCTGTTTCGAGAGAGACCCCGACTCAAAGAGCAAAAAGAACCATACAAGACAAAAATCGATAACGCATACAAACAACACATATACACACAAAAAAACATCCATCGTTAGCGGAATATAGCATAACATGAAGGTATACACAATCAAACAATATAAAAAACTAATGTATATCACATTCCACAGTCCACCTATAGTTGCACGCACCCTTAAGACTAAAGGCACACCTATAAGTAAATGTATACCTATAAACTACTGTCACATACTCACATCTATAAGTAAGGCTTACCTATGACTACTAACTACAGGCACACTTAGAGCTAAAGGTACACCTAATAATAAATACAACCTAAGTGAAAGATAGCTACCATAGGCAGGTACCACTATGGGCAACCTAAAGGCATCCTAATCCATACACCCTTAAGGCAAACTTAATACATAAAGTAAAAAATATTCTTCATTATTGTTAAAATAAGCAAAAGATGCATTCATTTGCATTTTTGGGCCAATATTCTTCATTCTTTTGCGTTACCTATTAAAACATGTTATCTACACTACATCATAAAAATCATTTCTAACAGAATAAATGCGCACTGGTTTTCAGGTGTGGTCATATGTGCTGCTGCGTGACATGTTCGTCACACTTGACAAGCTGTCCACTATGTCGAGGTCGAATCGCGCAGGTGGTGAAGACCTTCCGTCACTGAGAAATTGTCTGTTTGTCAATGGTCAAAGTCAAAATCAATACTTATGTTGACCATGTATCTGAGACACGGTCTTGTGAGTTTTAGCGATCCTATCTTTTTCAACAAACATTACCGGTGAACCCGGTTAACATTTAGCATTACTTGTATATTAGAAGTTGTATTTCCATCTTTTCAGATTCTTCTTTACCCAAAGTTGTAAATATATACTTCCATAAAGCAACTTTCGTATTCTCGTTGTTAATAAGCGACTATGTTATAGGTCAATAAAGAATATGTAGCATGCTTGATTTGATGAAGTGTTTTTGGGTATCTTTTGAAGAGATGGGTGTGACCTCAAGAACCATGCATACCACTAGGGTAGCAAAACGGGCCGATTATATAGAAGTGTAGAAACCTGTTTTTTCCTCTCAAACCGGCTTCGATTTAGTCAAGAAAAGTGGTTTTTGGTGGAATGGGTACGGGTTAGGAACTGGTTTTTGGAGGGGGAAGTGATTGGTTCTCTTCCGGTTTTTGAACCGCTACTGACTTGTTCAGTTTGGGTTATACTTGTTTTAGTCGGGTTTAAATGAGGAAGTTGTGCACTGTTTATAAACCGACAGTTCGGGCCCAATCATAACCGAATCTGGTTTTGATCGGTTTTTCGAGTCTGATTCAGGAACCAACTTTTAACACCTCTACGATTATGTTCAGCAAAACGAGCTGGTTTGGTTGGTTTGGTACGTGTAATATGTTAGAGCAGGTTAAAACAATACGGGTCGGGTTGGACCAATCTTGAAACAAGTTTTTAGTTTTATCTGAACACGATAATTATGTAAACCTTGTTTAATAAAATAATTTGAAGGTTTTATGATTTACCTTTTGATTATCTCAACTTGTTTGAGTTATTTGTTGTTTGTTGTTTGGTATTTGACCCAAATAAGTAAAAAACCACATCTATACATCTCTGTGTTTATAAATCTCCATGTCAAAACATGAAAATTGGATTGTCATTCCATAGAAGTAGAGTGACCATAAGTTGCTATCAATAAAATATTTATTCTATAAGAATAATAATTATGTAAATTTAAAGTACATTCTGAAAGAGTTGAGTGTGACACAATGATAACTTTAACATTTCCACAAGTAATATTATTTATTCCAAAAAGTAATGATTACCATGTTATTTATTTGGTATACTCAAAAAGTCATATTAGAGAATATATACTTACCATATTGTTTAAATGGTTATTATTTTAAGGACAAGTTGAAACTTTGTGATAACATCTCATGCTTGATTAGATACAAAGTTATAGAGCTCAATTAAGTATATTTAGAACATGCCGTAAACCAAAACACTGTATACTAGCATTTTTCAAAATTCCAGATGACTGCTTTATTTTATTATATATTTGATTTCAAAAACGGTAAACTTGGTAAAAATGATGTTCCAAGGACCAAGTGGGTTAAAATCATCATAAATGTGTTCTATGCATAAAACTTTTTAAAATTTTTATTATTTATAGTACGGTGTTGTAATCACATACAACTGATAATATTAGTTGTGTCAGATTATTGGCTTAAATATGTGAACCTGAATAGTGAATACAACTTATATGTTTATTTGTGTCATCTTGTGTCAGACTCACTCAAAATTGTATTGTGTAAGTGTTTTCATTGACCTGTTTAATGTCTATTTGCGATATAAGTTAATAACTAGTAACTTAGTAACATATTAAGCAATTAACCACTCCAACTCAAATGAACATTTTTTATAATTGTTTCCTTGTTAATTTTCCTTATCTCTCATTATGAATGATAAACTTGGTTTTACATATTTAGCTTGAGGTTAAACGAAACGAATGGAAAGGATCGAATAACGAGTAGCTATAAGAAATTAATAAAATTGTTGGAAACAAAGACTCCAAGAGATTAATTGCAATGCGAAAAAGAATATGAATAGTGAGAGGAAATATTAAAACTAATATATCAAACTTTAAATTTTAACACTTTTTAAGTCTAAAATCTAAATATGAACATTTTGAAAACCCTTACACTTAAACTGGTTAACGGGTATCATTTATTAAAGAGTAAATTACTGTTTTCGTCCCAGAGGTTTGACGAAAATCACGGGTTCAGTCCAATAGTTTATTTATTACACTGACGGTCCAATAGTTTCAAGTTTTATTTCAATTTCACCCAAGTCACTAACACCGTTAGTGTTTATTCTGTTAAATGATGTAAAAAGACATTTATGCCCCTGAATTTAATAAACACCCATCCTCATCCCCACCCAACCCATTTCCCTCCTCTCTCTTTCTCTTTATCTTCTATCTTCTCTTTCTCACACACACAAAGGTGCACCCCTAGACCACCATCACCTCCGGTGACTACATCCACCACCATCGTGCACCGTCACCACTTATAACCCACCGACCACCGCCAAATCCAGCACCCCTAGACCACCGTCACCTCGGGTGACCACAACCACAACCATCGCTCGCCACCACCATCTAAAACCGCCGGCCACCACCATCTAAAACCGCCGCCTACACCACCCTCCCCGACCGCCGACTGCACCACCCTCCCCAACCGCCGCCTGCACTACCCTCCCCAACCGCCGTCTGCACCACCCTCCCCGGCCGCCACCTCCACCAGGACCACCACTACCACCCTAGCAACCCTTCCCTCCACCGCCGTCGACCTGACCACCGATAACAATCACCACCGCCGCCTGAAACCCACCGGCCACCACCATGAAACCCTTATCTTCTCTCTAATCTCTCTCTCTCTTTCATCTAATGTTGGATGAAGACACGAGTCGGTGGTGTGGCAACGAGAGTGGTGGTGGTGATGACCTAGCGGCGGGGAGGTGGTTGGGGATGGAGGTGGCGGCCAGAGGTGGTTGGGGGTGGCGGCGACACCGGAGGTGGTTGGGGATGGAGGTGGCGCCCAGAGATGGTAAGGGTGGCAGTGGTGGCCGAAGGTGGTTGTGGTGGTCGAAGGTGGTTGTGGTGGTGGTGGCACCACAGGTGGTTGGGGGTGGAGGTGGTGGATGGTGTTCTCTAGGTGTGTGTGTGTGTGAGAGAGAGAGAGAGAGAAAGAGAGAGAGAGAGAGAGAGAGAGAGAGAGAGAGAGAGAGAGAGAGAAAGAGAGAAGAGAAAGATAGAGATTGGGGTGGGGATAGGGGAGAGGAGGGGATTTAAAAATATCAAGGGGTATAATAGTCTTTTTATATGATTTAACTGAACAAACATTAACGGTGTTAGTGGTGTGGACTTAATTGAAATAAACCTTAAAACTATTGGACTGTCAGTGTAATAAATGAAGTATTGGACTGAAACCGTGATTTTCGTCAAACCCTAGGGACGAAAACAGTAATTTACTATTTATTAAATATCGTGTTCGGATTGACCTATTTTATAAACAAGTTATATTAGTGGACCCAAAATTGTTTTATGTTTGTATCGTGTTTGTGTCAGCAATCGCCATACATCATGTCCTTTATTTATGGAAATCAAGAAACAAAATTCTTTTTTTTTTTTTGTTTATGGATCAATTCAACCAGTATTAAAAACTAACGTGTTTGGGTTGGTTACCTACCTTCCTTTGCCACAACTACTAGCATTTCACATTTATCCGTTGTTATCAGAACCGGATCGGAATCGCCTACGGATCTGGCCCATGCCTTCGTTTAGGCGGATATGACACCAATCCGTCAAACCAACAAACATATCGATACTTGGACTAAAGTTTCAAACTTATATATTTATTTATAATCTCACTTACTGATTCATTACTACCTCATGCTTTATATTTTGTTTATTATTGTTAACATAAAAACATAAAGTACTTTCGATTAATGAACCGATAAACATGACAGATGAAATGAAAACAAGCCATTGATCAGTCCGGTTATAATAACATTACATCAATCTTCCTTGAAATTTGTTAAAATATTGTAGAGTTAACACCAACGATATATGTTTAACTCATGGAAATTGTTGGGATTGCGGCGTAGAACTATTAATTAAGCAACCACAAATCGATAAATTTAAATATTTCTAAAGTTACAACTTTTATATATTCTAACCTTTTGTTGTTCAATTAAGGCTCTTTCGGAAAGCTTTCATAGAATCTAATTCTCACACTTAACTGGTCATTAACTAGATTTAGCATAATAAAAGCAGGAGAAAATAGAATATGATCCTTTATCAATAATTAATGCCCAATTGGCTAATATAGAAACTTATGCTTTAATTATACCATAATTGCCCTTAAAACAAGAATCTCAACTCTTAATCTTTTGAATGCGTTATTTGTGGTTAAATTACAATACTATTACAATAATAATCAAAATCTATTAGCAAACGATTTTAAGAGGGTATATATATGGTTTGAACATTTTCTTTTAACTATTCTTTTATTTGCATATTATATATTGTTTTATAAAAATATAACTCAACTCGACTCATAATATCAGTTGGAAATCTACGCTTAGAATATATCAAAAGCGCCCTTAGAGACGAAGCAAACTCGAATCACTTTTGACATTTTCATCTAAGCATACGCTGGTAACTATTAATCAAACGACCAAAAAGTTAATTTTAGTTTATTCTTTGCTTAGCATCTTATCCCACTTTAATTCCCTATTAAATAGCCCCACATTGGCACCAAAATCCCTCAAGTCACAACATCCTTAAACCTAATGGCTAAAGATCACTCAAACAAAAGTTTTGCTAGAAGTTCATATGAGAAGATAACCAAAGTCACTTTTGGTTTTACACGTAGAAGTTCACAAAATCCCAAAACCAACATTCAAAACCCTTCATTATCAACCACTAAACCTCCAACCATGAACCCAATTGTCTCCCAAACACCATCATCCACCCTTCACCAACCGGTCCCCGGTGAAAGGATACCGGCCCCAAAACCCGAGTCTTATGCTCCTCGTGAAGTAAAACCGTCAAAAAGATTTGTGCGCTTTTCGTCTAGTAGCCTCAAGAAGAGTGGAGATGGTGGTGGGAAGGAGTTGACCGCGAACAAGACTTTTAGTGAAGAGAAGTACAACGCTTACATTGATGATACAAAGAAGAAAATGAGGGCTCCTTCTAATGTATCGGCCGGGCGGACGGTTTCTAGGCGCGAAAGCTTCAACGACATGTTTACTAGTTATATTACCCGAACGAAAATGAGGTTGAGGACTATGTCTAGTGTTGATGGCTCTAAGTAAGACTATCACTTGATACTTGAGCAGCGGGAGAATAAGACTAGGCGGCACTGAGGCGGAACGTGGTGGTTCGAGGGTGACCTCATTTATGTCTCTTCTACAAAACTTGTAATATTCTGTTTTATTTGATTTGGTTTTATATTTATCGTGTCATAGTATATCATTTTAGGGAACTCTAACATGTGTGCTTCTATGTACACGATCATTTATGTGCAAAAATATTTATTCTAGATTGGAATAAACCATATAAAGAATTAAAGATACGTGTTATGTGTATAAAAACTCATTACCAATCCTAATCATAATTCATATAGACACATGTAGACAAAGAGGTGTTACTTTTTTCTTTATTCTTTTTTATTTAAATTTTCAAGTGATTAGCGTCTGAAATGTGAACCACTGGTCTGATTTGTATAAAGTGCCACATTGTTTTTGAAGTCTCTTAGCCGTAGTGGCGGAACTTGAAACTTTTTATATGGGGGCCGAAAGTCTCGAGATCTAAATAGGTTGGGGGGAGGGGGGGGGGGGGGGGGGGGCAGATTCTATATGTATAAAATTTTCGGACCAAACACACATAAGTTTCCATTTTTGAGCGAAAAAACAGGGGACGGGGCCCCACCTTGCCCGAAGTAACCTTCGCCTATGCTCTTAGGAGATGTTTTAATGATAAAGTAATGCAGTTTCTAACAAAAAGAATATGAGTTCAAATTCTGTAAAAAAAACTCTTAAGGATATAATAATCCCAACAAATTAAAGAACATGGATAAAAATTGAAGACTTAAATTAACAGACTAGCCCAATAACATATATTACGTATTTACGTTCTCTACCTTTGGGCTCAACTTTAGCGGCTCTTATTTAGATCTACTAAACTATAGATTTATCATGGATAATCCACACCCAAAGGGGTAATAAATAATTAGTTTGGAAAAAAACTGAACCATTTTGTAAAAAAAACCGGTTTGATCTAAACCGGTTTTAGCCCGACCCGAACCGACGGTTTGTATACCGGTTTGGTAGCCTAGCACCCAAAACCGGTTTCAATTAAAATAACCGGTTAAACCGGGATAAAAACCGGTCTTTCTAAAAATACTGGTTTACAAACTGGTCCAAACTGATTTGAGGATTCTTGATGAAAAACCGATTTGAAAAAAAAAACCGCTTTGTACACCTCTATCCACACCCCTTTATAAAAATTAGATTTATTAGCATACAAATTGGTAACGTCAGAAACTTTGAACCATAAAAGTTCACTAGACTGGTATAAAATATACTGGATCCATAAATCCTAGCCTAACAAAGTTTTGATTTCATGGTTACTTGGTTAAAAAAATAAGCAATTATGTAATAAAAGTAAAAATTACGTTTCATAGAATCCAAATTTGTATCTTTTAATTATCATAACCTATCACCATAAGAATGTAATAGCATTGAATTTAATAAACAAGTTTTTTAATTGTGGAATATCATATGCTTTTTGATAAAATGTCTCAGATTATACATTAACTAGTATTAAGATTCCCACGTTAAGACTGAAGCGTAAATTTTTTAAAAAAGAACATCAATCATTGACGTGCACCCGGGTTTTGAAGGTAAAATAACGAAAAATAGACGTCGTTGATAACATCCATAGCTTTATATCGTCACAATCCGTTGTTGAAACTTACATTAAAACATAGATAAAAATAACCACGTCTTAACAGTGTACTCAAAATTTTATAAAACATTAAATTTTAAAAATTAAAACATAAAAACAAAAAGAAAAAACAAAAATTATGAGTGTGTAAAAAAAACAAATACACAAGTATAAAGTGTAGATATAAATAAACATTGTATCATGAAAATACAAACAAATTATTTAAACTTATTTCAAAATAACAAAAGATATCTTTATAATGACCTAATCTTTGAAAATTGAAACATCCAAAATAGATATAGTTAAAACTTAGAATGCTTTTTCCGTTATGTGATTTTCTTAGCCATCAGTTCGACTATTTACTATAATCTACCAAATATAACATATTATATCGGTTACAAACCTACATGCAAAGCAAATGGGTATCATAAGACGATACACAAACTATTAGTCACTCACAATCCTATTCGAAATAAGTCATGTATTGCAACATAAATAAGTCGATAACGTAAGACCATTGGTAATGATGAATCCGTTAAGGGTAAACACCAACATGGCATTGAAAGTCTACAAGCTATAAAAGAGTCATTTGTCCGTTGGTAATAATTGACAGGTTAACATCTTAATTATTCAATATTAAGCACGTCTTAACTGTATAAATCAAGTCAAGTATACAAACTCACAAATAGATTTTTTTAACGACATTTTAATTGTTAGAAGTTAATAACACTAAGTAATAATTAATCAATGTCAAACTTTGAACCTTTAAGAGAGGCAAAACTTATCACCTCCCCCTTGAATCATTAAGCCAAGAGGTCATTTGCAACTCCTACAAATAGATACACAGAGAAAAATGGAGAGAAGAGACACTCGTGAAGGTGGAAGAAAACGCCAACGTTAGTGCACCCGTCCATTGCTAATGCTCAAATCATTTTTAGGGTTTGATTTTGATTGAAATGTGTCGTTCACATGTCTTGGTTTCTTAATTTTTTTGTATGTAGTTGTCACATAAATGTGTTCAAGTCACTTGAGTCATGTTAATAGCTTAGTAGAGTTGTTAACCTGTTGATGTACTGTTTTAGTGTGTTTAGCTTCTTGCTAGCATGCTTTTCAATGGAGTGTTGCCTTTCAAAAAAAAGTAGAGTAAATGGTTTTTTTGGTAGCCTTTTAATAGTCAGTAAGAAATCACATTTTAAAATTTATAACCTCTTAATGGTTAGTAGGTAATCATAATGCTAAATGATGATACCTCTTAATCATTTAATTTTAGGGTTACCTCTTAACTATTAAAAGTTTATGAACCATTAAAATATATTCTCTTAATGACCATTAAGAGCTAGTATTTTCTTTTAATAATCATTAAAATACTACCAAACAACCCTTTAATGTCGTTAAAAATAAACATAAATGTGTTTAAAGAAACTAAATACGTTTTGAATTTTAGTACTTTCATTTATCCAGTTTCCCCCTAACGACTTCTACCCTTTAATTTCGATAACAAGGGAATTAGTTAGTTACATTTTCACTTATCTCATCCAAAATATTATGTTCAATAAGGTATATCTTTGGTAACTAAACGTCAATATTAATCACTACACTAACAATAATCCTATTTAAATCGTTACTAATTAACATGCTAATCACTTTATAAACCATATCCAATATCCAATTATCCAAAATGAATCAAAACTGAAGTTCAGTTCGTACCTTCATCACTTGCATGATCGTTCAGCAACGTTTTCCGGTGTTGAATCTCTAGTCAGCAGCGAACAAACTCACGGCGGAGTTCACCGTCATGACTTCCACCGCCGACGACGGTTCACATTCACCGCCGGCCACCGGTTCACAATCACCACCGTCCAACGGTTCACATTCACCGATTGCCGACGATTATCGCTCACCGATTGCCTACGATAATCGCTCACCGATTATCGATGATTTACATTCAACGATTGCCGACGATTATCACTCACCGATTGCCGACGTTCACCGGTCAACAAAATCTCTCAACATCGACGAAGAATACGGTGATCAGAACAACGAAAACGTTCGAGAAGGTCATATACATCAGAACAACAGCGATTCACTGCAAAATCCGGTGACATTGCCGGAAATTGACGACCTAGGGTTTAGAAACAACAAAAACGATGTAAACAGCGGTGATACTGACCTAATAACAGCGAGAGGCAAATCGACACCAGATCTGGTGCGGATTTCGGCTAATTGGAGTAAAATCGGAGACGATGAAGACGAAGTGATCTACAACAATCCGCGGGGGATATCGACGTTGAACGTGAACGGACGACCGAAGTTTGAGCTTGTGACGGTGAGAGAGAACGGGCGGTTGCAGATGTTCATGGTGCCGAACCTTTCGCCGCAGCTGGTGAGGAGTCCGGTGAGAGACGGTCGGTTGAAGATGTGGTTGTTGAACGACGGTCACCACGGCGGAGAACAACCGTTGCCGCCGGTGCGACGGTCGATTTGATCGGAGAGTTGATGAGCTTTAATGCAACCAATATCTGGTATTGATATCATGATAATTGAAAACATATATACTTTTTTGTTTTTGTTTTTGTTTTTTTGTTTTTTTTTTGATTTTTCTAAATTCAAAGAGCAATAAAATAGAAATGAAACACATTTTTGGATGAACTCATATACTCAATAAACATAGTTGTCTATATTATTTGTTTACAAAAAGAGTTGAGATGTTGATTAATTGTAAGGGGTGTTATTCAAATACATTGGTAGTATTGGGATTCATGCTTTTAGATTATGGTTTTCGAGTTATATTGTTGGTTATTGTGATTATAAAGATATATATTATAAGGATTCATGTAAACGTATATTTTTTCTAAGCTTATGTTACAATTGTCATGCACTTCTTATTTTGTTTATTTTTTTTAACAATCTTTTTTATAGACGTGTAATGGAAGTATGTTTTTTTTTTCTTTTTTTACGTTTGAACAATAGTTGTAATACACTTCTTGCCACTATGTTTTTTTTTGTTTTTTTATAACCTTTAAACAACATCTATGTTACTGCATAATGATTAGGCATGCAATTTTTTTTTTAAATTCACTTTTGCCAGTTCGATCTTGAAATCTTGCTTCGCCTGTTTTTCTTTGATTGAAGTTAGAGTTTGTCACTTTTACCAATCATGCAATATCATTAATCAAGGTGTTAAATCTATGACAAAATTATAATTTTTCTTAGAACAACGACAATCGTGTAAAATAAAAAAGGAAAAAACTAACAAGATGTTTTAAGTGTTACAAGTAATAAATGTTAAAAAAGAAGAGAGAATTATAAGGAGAGTGACACGAATCTAACCGAGTCAAACTAGATTTTTTAGCCATATACTTATCCAAAAATTTTTTAATGGCAGGGTTAGTGATTAATAATTAGCACACCAAGTTAGTAATTGTCCTCCAATGCCAAGGATATACTTATCCAATTAAACGACAAAAACTAGATCTCCCTGTATCTTTAATGGGCAACAAGTGTCTCTTCTAAATAATAACATTTTTCTTGCCTTTCATATATACCATATGACCGTGTAGGTTAAAGTATTCATAGCAGAATCTCTTTTTTCATCTTTATATTTTAACTAAATTTCACATTTCTTTATAATTATCTTTTAATTTTGTTTAACATATCATATTTCATTCTCTACTTTTACCTATATTTTACTCACAAACACTTATTTTATTATTGTTTCTCTCTTTTATACACTCACAAAAAATATAGAGATTGATGAATAGTGAATCTCTATGTTTAGAGAATTACTATTTACAAAACTCTAAAGTTTAAAAATAGAGAAAGAGATGAAAATGCTGATGGAGATGTAAAATACAAAAAATATCTAAACAATAAAAATGGAGATAAAGATGAAGTATATACTATGAATGATCTTATACCTTCTGACTTTCCATGATTCCCAAATAGCAGAATCTTGTTTTTCAGCATACACCACTCAAAACTGTTATCTTTTTAAGGGACCCAATTGATCCGTTTTTAAAGGATTATGTTGAATTCTAGGATTACAACCCCAGTGTATCTAGAAAATACATGTTTATGATTTTGGTATTTTCACTGCATATTTTCTCATAAACTCATCAAAATTTATTAGATTATTCTTAGATATGCTAAAAATATTTTTAAAGCATGCGTTTACAAGCATTACTTCATGTAAGATTAAGAATCGTTATATTTCGGGCAACAATTTAAAGATTACGTGATTGTTGTAAACGAGTACAAACAATAAATGATTAAATATACATTCTTTTAGAAATAAATGTTAACTATGTTATAAATTAAGCGAAACAAGATAATATTGTGTTTAATCATTAATGTTATCAAAGTTATATCATTTTTGTTTTCTTCTTCTAATTTTAGATCATATTAATGTCTTTCATATCATATTGCTACAAGTAATCAAAAGGCCCCTTTAATGACATGAACATAAGGTATTTTAGTTTTATAAAATACAACTAATGTATTCTAAGTGCATTGACTATGAATGAAAGAAAAAGTCAACAATCAAACGTAACAATCAAACGTGCTTATGTGATGGTAATTTTAGAGCAAGTGCTCGGATAGCAAAAATACATATACGAGCTCTTTGTGACTCCGTGTACAAAGAATATTATTATTATTTTTTTGAATGGCAAATGTGTGACCATTGTTTGAATAATAGGTGTTATCTTAATCGGCCCCACCTATCCGTGTCCCAGTCGAGACCGCACCCCTAACTTCCTTAGGAGAGAATTCATTGCTAAGAAAATCATCTGGCTCAACTCTATACATATTGCTTAGAGTGAGACTTGAACTCATGACCTCTCCCATATTTACATGTAATGGGTAGCTTATCTTAACCAGTTAGGCTAAGAATCATTGGCGAATATTAGTTACTATGAAGTGTCGAATGTATCATGAATTCGTGATAGCCTTAAGAATTATAAAATATAAATTGCTTTTACACATAAAAAGTCTTTTAATTTATGGATCAGCTATTTGAATCCTATTTTCTATTCTAAAAAACACTAGGGAAACGTAAACAAACATAAATCCACAACATTAATCATCAACTTACGAATTAAAAATGAAATGAAACAAAACTTTAAAAAGAAACAAAGTGTTAAAAAATCAACTTCTGTCTAACATCGTTACTAGCCATTAATGGCAGCTTGTATCTGTTCCAGTGTTCTTCCTTTAGTTTCAGGTACCAGCTTTATCACAAACACAATTGCACCCGCATTTATCGCAGCGTAAATGATGAATGTCCCTAAAATCGCACAAGAAAATTAAAAAAATTTCGGTGGAATAATATGTCGTTGTATTGTAATCTGGGTCTGGTGTGATGTGACACAACAGAAATGTTTTTTTATAAGTTACATAGTATATGTTACTTGTTTTTATGTGTAAGATAAATATCTATATGTTATCAATCCCTCGAGTGATACTTATTCATTGTACATTTTTGAAGAGTGACACTAGTCAAATATCTTAGGCCGTTATATATATGCATATGAAATATATATAGGCCTGTGTACGTAATCTTACCATATGAGCTCCAACTCAAGAGAAAATTAAAAGTGAACGAGACCGCCCATGCACCAAACCAATTTACTAGAGTCGCGAGGCTTCCAGCCGCTCCTTTAATGTTGATGGGGAATACCTGAACACAGAATGATCATACGAGGCCGAGTTACAGACCCCAATTTCTTTGCGTAGTCGTAAAATCTTTACTACTTTAGATCAAACAAAAACGATGTCGATATTAGATTACCTCAGACATTATAACCCATGGAATTGCTCCCATTCCAGCTGAAAACGAGACTATATACACCTACACACATCCATAAAACTTCTTGTCGATAAATAATAATATTTTACAGCTTGTTAACAACATATTGTCACGACCTGTCTAAAATGTAGATTACGGGACTTGAAAATATTCCTAGAAGTACTAGATTGGTCTTATAAGTCCGTGACAATATATTAACATCAAACAATTTGCGTAGAGCTTTAGAATTACCAGTATGCCCGTTACCGCAAGCGCGGGTACAGCTGAGAGCCCGATTTCATATGTCTGTATGAAATAACATTATTCAATAAAACGTAAATTAAATGATGATAATGAAGTAAAATGACACAAATGAATGGAACATTACCTTTAAGTAGAATGAAAGTGCTGTTGTTAGACATCCTAAAACCAATCCTATAGCGGAAACCTATTAGAACACGTCGGTAATAAGTATACAAATGAAAATGTTTGTTGTTGTTTAATGTTAGTGTGTAGGTTGTGTTCTTGTTACCAGTAAAAGTGGCTTTCTACCGGCTTTGTCTAGAAAGAGTGCGTTTAGCGCGGTAACCACTATTTGTACTAACGCGTAGATTATTGTTCCAAGGTCAGAAGGAAATCCTGAAAAAAAGAAAAAGTAAACTGTAGTAAGAAATGCCCGCTTCAAATATCACAAACATGTTTTGAGCGCATTGGTTATGGATAAAAATAACTTCATAATTAAGCGTGCATAAGTAACACCAATCCTAAAGGAAAGTTTTCACTCGCGTAACCAGAAACAAATCAGTTAGCTTCTTGTGAGCATAGCGAGCAATATTGGTTGGTATTGAAGGCTGGATGTTACACATACCAATTAATATTGTCTGTTTTGCTCAAACGCATCTCACATGAAAGCTTGTCACTCATCCTGAACTTTTTCTATTAAAACATGAGGTAGATGTAAAGTTCTCCTTTAATCCCCATTCATGTGTAATAAACGCAGTGGTGTATGAGGTCGGACATTCTTATGTCAAAGTATCTCTCATGTAGACAGAGCAATGCTGAATATCAATACGAAATAATGAAGGACAAGTCGGATATGTCAAGGGTTATACATACCTGCCGACTCAAAAATGCTACTCGTGTAGAAACATATACCGTTGATTCCTCCAAATTGTTGACAAACCATCAATCCGACTCCTATCTACACATACAACATCAAAAAGAAAGGTAAAAATCATGATTCGAGGCCTTCTGAATGATATTTTGCAACAAGATGTACTTACAATGACGGATCTTAAGTATCTTCTTTGAAAAAGATCCAATAGTTTCGTTTTTGGGAGCTTTTCTAACGTGTCTATGTAATCCTGCAAACAAATATGTAATTTAATATGTATCAAGGTTGTAGGTTCAACCCAATGTGGGTAAAAAAGATCACAGGTTCAAAGCGTTGATAAAGTTAATTATCATTTGTTAACAATAGAACACGAACCTGGATTTCATTGGCCTCTTCAGAGATATCAGCATCTTTCCCGCGAAGTTTCCTTAGAGCGGCCTGGAATTCTTTTTCGTTCCCAGTCTTAGCCTGCACATTTGTTATACGTGGTTTTTGCTAGAGTTATGTAATTTCTACCACTTACTTATGAAAAACTTAGTTAAAATAAAAGGTTTTAGCTATAAGTGTAATGGATAACTGTTATGAAAAGGGCTGAAAATCTATTGTAGTAATCATATAAATTTTTACTCTTGTAAATCATATTGATTATTAATAGAGGAAATAGAGAGAAAATGTCATGTTCAACCCAATTTAATATGACCTTTTTCGATTGTATAATTACTCATGTTGACTCGTTACACAACTAGATACCTTTTAGTTGTGGGATTCCTATTTTGTGTTCTAACATAAAAAAACAAGTATGTCTTACCAACCATCTCGGAGACTCTGGTATGAAAAACATTCCGGTCACCAGAACAACACATGGAGCCATACCTGAAATCCCAATTTGAAAATATACAATGTTTAATCAAATTCAAACCCGACCCGATCAATGACTTTTAGCATACGTAGTCCTAACAATGTGTTTAGAGTTAACCATTACTATTCATTTCTATTAAGAAACGAATGAATACAAGCTATAAATTAATGACGAGTTAAACGGGTTAGTTTAAAAAAAAACTAAAATAGGCTAAATCGTATATACAACGTATATTTAAATACTTTTAACGTCCTAAGTCATTTTACTTGAAATAAATCGTTTATATATAATAACATAAACTATTATAGAAAATTCTTCTTAATACTATATACATCTCTACTATTGTATTTTGTTTTGACATAGTTTTATTATATTTTTGGTCTTGGATTATTACTCTTGTGAGGTTTCTCGTCATTTTCTCAAATTTTACAATGCTCGTTAAAATGAAAGGTAAGTTTACACAAAAGTAATTAACTTTCCAAGTGTTTTGTTAAAATTATTTTAAAATTTTTATACCTCTAAACTAACTTAAATTTCATTAGATGTTTCAATCTTATATGATATTTTGACTAATGTTTAAATTATCAAAATTAAATGAGATGAATGAAACATATATGAATCTTAATTTCTATTTAAGCAGTTTGACTCCGTTACCTATCAATGCCAAGATCCTCCATGGCATCATCGTCCCGATCACGAAGGAAAGCGACACTGCTGCACATATCATAAGCTACATATATATACACGATTGTAATTTTGAACGTTAGTTCAATTCGCACGTGTTATATTTGAACTCTAATACACGTTATATGTTACATATAGACCGTCACCTGATTTGCTGCTGTCAACATGCCTCGTAGGTTTTTTGGGGCAATTTCCGCTATGAAAACAGGTACAACATACGAAAACACTCCCATCCCGTACCCTGTTGCTAATCTTCCCATATCTAGCGCCACAAGCCCCTATCGTAAGCATCAAAATCTCTTTCGTTTAATCAGATAAAAACAAGTATACGTTAAAAACACGAGTTAATGTTCATACCTCTGCGAAGTAAATCGCTAGCCATCCGGTTGAACAACAAACACTTGATATCCATAATGCCTGTTCACATTCTTAGTTACTAATTCAATGTTTCATATATGCTCTCATATACACATACCTACATATAGGTGTGTAGGAGTGTTTACGGTTCGGTTTTTTAAGTCATATAGTTGGTAACCGTTTTTTGATCATTTAAAATCAAAACCGAACTTTTGAAAGAAAATTAAAACCGAATCAAACCAAACCATTACTAACGTAGTAACGTAGCTGTTTGGGCTTCAGTTTTCTTTGAGGCTTTGGGCTTGGTGGACTTTATAATAAAAATTATAAAATACGAGTGATAATATGGTAATGTTCTAGCTTCCAAACCATAAAACTTAAAAAAAAATAAAAATATGTATTTTATTTTTAAGCAAAAATTAATCATGCTTATAGTCCAGCTTAAAAAAGGCCCAAATAATAAAAAGGTTACATAGTAAAAAATTCTAAGGTCTGGTTAGCTGTTTTTGGTATGTTTAAGTATAAATCGTAAACCAAGCTGTTTGGTACGGTTGACCGAAAGTTTAAAAATAAGAACAAACGCGAAGCCAAACTGGTGATTAGTTGAACCGATTTTATGGTTTCAAACCGAACCATAAACACCCCTACATACACACACGTGCACACTCATTTTCATCTAAGCTAATTATCAAGATTTTATACGTTTTATCAGTTAGAGATAAAACATAATTTGAATCAATTCATCAACGAGTCAAAACGATCAGGCAAGTCACCTTAAAAGATCAAACCTACTACTTACCCCTTTGCGACCAACGAAATCAGCAATCGGTCCACTCGTGATCGCCCCGATCATAGCCCCAAACGTCAAGATCGAACCGAATAACGAATACTACAAAAAATGGAAAATATAAATTTGAACTATATAACACTATAACATTAGATCATGACCATTTTGGGCTAAAAATAACACGAACCTCGGCTAGTGACAGATTCAGATCTTTCGTGATGGACGCTTGAGTAGGCGACGAGTAACCCGCCTAGTAATCACAACATTAGTAACTGTTCACTTAACGATTTTAAAATATATCACACGATTTTTAAAACTTACACAAGATCCAAAGGCAAAAGAGCCACAAACAGCGACGAATGTGGTGAGATAGACCATGAAGTTGTTTGCTTTGTTGCTTTCGAGTTTTTCATCGATGGTTTGAGCGACAAGCGGAGTTTGCATCTCGTCGCGAGCCATGATCGCGGTTTTCACAGTACGGACTTTGTGAAGAAAGATATGTTGATGAAAGTTATGTGATTACTTTTGTGTCACTGAAGTAGTAGACTTTATATATGAAGGTGAAGCAAAAGGATTGTTTGTTCTTTAATTTTTTTGTGACGAATATTACTGACAACTAGATGAAATACAACATGACAACATGCTAGTCATACTAATTTTTAAAGCTTAGACTGATGGATGTTTTATTAATAATTAAAACATTGGGAATTTAGAATGTTGGTTATCTTGGGTTTATATAGGGTTAACTATTTAACAAAATGGATCAAGTTTTTCTATGAAAACAATTTAATTTATCCATATACTTTGTTTATTACGGGACTTGAACTTTTGAGCTAAGGGTAGGGAAACTATTCTACACACTGAGATACATTCAGGATTTAAACACACAACTTTAATTTCAGGATTTTATCCTAAAACTAGTGACGAATACGAATAATAGCGACATGCTAATAATTAATTCACCGTTTAATGTTATTATTTTCCTTTTGACCGTGAATTTATATATTCTATTTTGAAAATCATCAAACATATACTTACATGATTTGAACACACAACTTTTGTTTAAAGAGTATATCATTTTATCATTAATATGTCCCTGATTGACGCGTAATATTACTTGTAGCCTTAGATTTTTTTTTCTTTTTACGATTCTGGACCCACAGGCCACTAACAACAATTTCATACGCTTACAAGTATAATGCATAAAGTTAAACAATATGAAGTTATACACATAGGGTTAAAAAAATAAACTTTGAAAAATATCTTGGAAAGGAATCGTTGGTGCAAATTGCAATTTGTTTACTGAATTTCCAGTTGTGTTTTATTGTCTTTATAGTTGATACCAAATTTTCACCACTTTAAACTCATGAAATAATTAATTCTAAATTTTCAGACTGTTTTGTCATTATTAATATTTTATCAATAGCCTTTTAGATCTCAACTAATTTCCAAGCAATATTATGGTTATGAATAATAGCCTCTCGAACAAATAGACAACACCTAAATAATCCATGATAATTTATTATCCTAAGACTCGAACCTACAACCTCTGGTCGGTGAAAACACCATTTACGACTAAGCCCGACAGGCCGACGCCCCACCAAAGGTAACTAATTATATGATCATTCATAGCCACAAGCAGAAACAGTGGCATAGATTTGTTTTACCAAACTACTTTGAAAGTTCCATTGGCACAAGTTCAAAGAATGTTTCATCATATTATGATGATGCTAAAGAAACCAGTTTACATAACAGGTTCACCAAAAATCTTTACACGAACACAACCCGTTTTTAAACCTATGAAACCGCGTCCGATCCCTCACAATAATCTCGCGCTCATACGCCCTAGAAACAAGCTTCATAACCTCATGACAATCCCCACATATCCTAAGATTTTTATTCACACGTATCGGGCTAACATCGTTCATCAAACCCAACGCCACTGCAAGCTTTTCGCTATGATAACTCAACGCGTTCTCCTTCTCCTCCACCCCGATATCGTGCAACACATAATCGGTCTCAGGAACATACCCATGCTCCGTTATCCGACACATCATCTCCTCAACCTTCTTGTATATCTCTTGCGTATTCGAGTGCCCTCTATCTCCATTTACAAACTTGTGTATCGCGCCATTTACATCAATGTAACTAAACCCGGGTACTTTTTTCACTTGTTTGTTTTTCATCGTCTTTCGCACTTCACCCACGTCTTTCCATCTACGCTGAGCCGCGTATATGTTTGACAATAACACGAACTCACCATCAGTATTTGAACCCATCTCTACAAGCTTTCTTGATGCCTTTTCCGCCATTTCTACGTTACCATACGTCCTACACGCACCTAGTAACGTTTGCCAAAGAACAGCGTCTGGTGTTATAGGTATCGTGTTGATGATATTGTAGGCCTCGTTAAGCCGCCCCGATCTACCCAATAGATCAACCATAGTACCATAGTGCTTGATGTTTGGAACCACTGAAACATCTTTACCCATGGTTTCAAACAACTTAACACCTTCATCTACCATACCCGAGTGGTTACACGCGCATAAAGCCGAAAGATAACTCACGCTATCGGGCCTCAATCCTTCGTTTCTCATTTCATTAAAAAGCTTAAGCGCGTCGGTTCCTTCACCGTTGATCCCCAAAACCATGATCATCGTGTTATACGTCACAAGACTCTTTCTACACCTCATGTCGTTAAAAACCCGATACGCCCTCGCAACATGCCCACATTTCCCGAACATATCGATCACCACGTTACAAACTTGTTCGTTCACGTCAAGATTCTCTTTCTTTATATAATCATACACCTTCTCGCCCTCTCGGACCATGCCCAGTTGGGCACAGGCCGAGAGCGCGCCAAGGACCGTGATCTCATTAGGCTTAAACCCGACACCCTTCATTTTCTCAAAAAGCTCCAAAGCCTCATCGGGTCGGCTCCCTTGAGCCAACCCAATAATAATAACATTCCAACACGCGACGTCTCTCACAGACATTTCATCAAACACCTTGCGCGCGCTCTCCAAGCAACCCGACTTAGCATACACATCCAACAACGTAGTTTGCAACAAAACATCCGATCCGAACCCGAAGCGAACAACGTGCGAATGCACTTGTTTCGCTTCGGTGTGGACGAGGGTTCGGGCGCATGCTTTGAGGGTGAATGAGCATGTGAGGGCGTCAGGCTTGCACGCGAGAGCGCGCAAGCCGTGGCGGTAAGCGGTGAGGGCGTGGGCGGGATGCGGGCTCTGAGCGAGCCCGCGGAGTATCGCGTTCCAGTCGTTGGTGACTGGAGACGCGATACTCTGATAAATGAGGGTGGCGTAGGGGAGGGAGATGGTGGTGCAAAATTCGATGAATTTGGATCGGTGGTGTGGGGTGAAGTGGAAGATGCCTGTGGTTATGAGGTGAGCTTGAAGCTGTTTGATGTGGGTTAGGGTGGTGCATTTTTGGAGTAGTGGTTCGATGGTGATGGTGATGCTCATGGCTCATGCTACCTGAAGAAGAAGAAGGAAGAAATTTATTGTTAACGGTTTAGACCACCGTTGGCTAATAATCTCATTAAATCAGTTGGGTCATAGGGTAATTATATATATATATATATATATATATATATATATATATATATATATATATATATATATATATATATATATAGTAATTAGTAAGTACTAACTTTTTTATGCGTTGTATAATATGTTTTACGTGTTATATTTGTCTTTTGTATTATTTCTTTTTAATGTTTAATTTTTTTATTTTGACTCAATACTTTTATATATTTTACAATATAGCCTAAATATTTTTTTACTTTTAACTTTAGTCTCTATACTTTTTATGTTTTAAAAAATTTCGTTTTATGTTTCAGTTTACATTTTGCGAGTTAATACGTTGCAGCGTGCGTATGTGGTTAAGCGATTTTACGTTTATTTTTTCCCGTTTAACAGCCCTGTCACAACGTGCTAGTCCAAGATCGACTTACTTATTGTTTTATATGTTTTACGTTTCGCATAACGGTGGTGGGTCATTACGTTTCGGTCCAAGATCAGTTTTATTATTTTTTTATACGACTTTTTCGGTGTTGTTGGTCGCTAACGGTGGTGTGTGATAAATTTACCGATCTAAGACTTTTTTGGTACATACTTTGCTTTTTAAAATGAATGTTTTATGGTCAAAATAAGGCATGGTATAATTAGTTTGTAGTAATTTAAGGATAGGAGTATGATAAATTTACCGATCTAAAAGAGGTAATGTTATTCAGATTTAAGTATGGCGAACGTTGTCGTTGATGATGTAGAAGGTAATTATACATATCTTTGTTGTCTCTTTTGCTAATTCTAGTTTGTTTCATGTTTGTCGAACGAGTTTGAATTTCTATTAATTTTAATATATTCTGTATTCATTTATTATATGGTATAAGATCGTCGTATTTGTTGTTGTAGGTTATGTGTAAGTTTTTAGTTTGATTTAGGTTAGTATGAATTATAATGGCCTTAAATGATTCGAATATGTTTGAATATGGCGTTATAATCTTTTTCATTAATTTTTTGTTTGTTTACAAACATTACGTTTAAATTTGATTTGGGCTAATATCAATATCAATGGAAGTATTAAGTATATGATATTAATATGTTAGAACATAGGGTTTTTATTGTTTTGTTATTTCATGGTGCTTTTACGAAATATATTGTGTATCTGATCAACGCATGGTCATGTGCAATTATTGGTAGTAGTTTGTATATGTATGGTGTCATTACATTATATCCAGTAATTATTAGCTATCATGTGAGTTTAGATAGCGTTTTCTCTATGTTCGCAATCGGATCTACACTATCTACAGTTTTACTAAGTACTCTTATCATCCTAATGAAATTGTCGTTTTGACAGTTTTTACAATATGAATTGTTCTTGATTAATGATAATTAAACAACATTACGGGAATTGAAAGAACTTTATCAACTTCTGACACAGTTCTACACTGTAATAAAAGGAAATCAAATGTCGATTAGGAGTGTAAGAGAGAATGGTGATGTTATTGATCCGCTATCCGTTAAAAATTCCCTTTACAACTGGCGCTCGTGTCATTTCAAGGAATTTATATGTGTTCCTATTTCAGATGGTCATTCTCGGTTTAAAAAATTGGACTTCGATCAAGCTCAATTTTTGGTGTCTCCTCGCTCGATCGTGGAAGTTAAAAAGACGGTATGGGATTGTGGTACTGGTAACTACCAAGCACCAACGAGTTCTCTTTTGGGTTTATCAAACGATATTGGGAGATTCACAAAGGAAGCAATTCTTCATTCATTACTCACATTCAAAATGTAAATAGCTCTCCTTTTGGTCACATACTATAGACCAAATATCTTACAAAATTATTGACTAGTTACCATCTACCCGTCTTTCTAAAGTTGCTATGTCGTTTGCTTTGAGCAATCGGTGTTTATTAAGGGTCGTCAAATTCTTGACGGGCCTTTAAGCTTGAACGAGGTCATTGACCGATACAAAAAAGTAAAAAAAAAAATTGATGACTTTTAAACTTGTCTTTGCCAAAGCATACTATTCATTAGATTGGGATCATTTGCTCACCATCATGAGATTTATGAGTTTGTGTCAATGTCTATTTAACTTTAGACCCATTTAAAAATGTTTCTCAGTTTTGGTTTGTGATTGAAAAGTGCTTCCATTGGATTCTGATTTCAAGCTTAAAAAATAAATAAATAAATGAAAACAATCGGTTCCAATATTCCAAAACTTCTTTAAACAACACAGGGTTTGAAGGTTCTTTATTCTCATATTTACAGTAAAAATATTAGTTTTTACTCTTTTTCAATTATATAATATCTTTATCATTATATTTTATATCTCTTCTACTCACAACCACTTTTAAAATATTAAATAATTTATGGTGGTTGTACCATGATTCCCCATATTTCCCTAAATATGGGGAATTATGGTAAAACCCCTCATAAATATTCTCTCTTATTTACTCACAACCACTAACAACCATCCCTATAATATAGGACACACACTCACATCGAAAATAAGAAACCCACTGTGAATACTCTTAAAAGACCAACTCACTATCAATGAATTTTACAAAACTTATTGCAATCGTGAAATTCTAAAATTCCTTATAATATACAAGTGTAAGTGTAAGATTCTCGCTCAAACTCTTTAGATTGTACGAGTGAATAACCCAATAAGAAAAAAAATTACGATTAAAAACACGGTATCGTACCCTCGTGGGATGCTATCTTCCACCTGAAAGACGGGCTTTTTCGTCCTCCTCGTCCTCATCCTCATCCTCCTCCACTTCCTCGTTAGCGGTCTCTACAATAGACCGTCCATCCGGGTCAATCGTATAAGCCTGATAACCCCTAGGGGTAGACAATTGACCCGACCCACAACTACTAATGGATCTCTCAATATCCTCAATCCCTGCTATAAGTGGTATCGGCCTTTCGGGTATTGAAGGAACCGGTAAATCCATATCCAACATTTTCAAAACTTGATCCATCGTAGGTCGGGCGTATAATTGCGGGTGAGAAGAAAGTACCGCCACCAACACATACTTCTCCATGACCTCGGGCGAACCACATTCCGCCATACCGTCATCAATAACTTCTAAAGGCGTACCGTTTCGCACCATTGACCAAGCCCAATCGGCTAAAAGAACCGGTTGACCATCTCCAACCTCTAAAAGAGCCTTCCTCCCACTTAAAAGCTCTAGAAGCACAACACCAAAGCTATAAACATCACTCCTTTCTGTCAACTGACCGTACAACGCGTACTCCGGTGCCACATAGCCCATTGTCCCCGCTACCCGAGTGCTCAAATGGGTCGCACCCTCGGGTGCAAACTTAGCCAACCCAAAATCAGCCACTTTCGCCTCGAAATTTTCATCCAAAAGTATGTTGCTAGCCTTTATATCTCTATGAATGATCGCGGGTTGGGCACCATAGTGCAAATAAGCCAACCCGCGAGCCATACCTAACGCAATCTTTCTACGAATCGGCCAGCTTAGGTTCGCCCGGGCCGACTGATTCCCAAACAGATGATCATACAAACTCCCATTCTTAACCAAATCAGTAACAATTATCCTTTGGTAACCTTCAAATGGTGTTGTAGCAATGCAATATCCTCTCAGAGCCACGAGATTCACATGTCGAACACTCGCGATCACTTCGACTTCGTGTGTGAAAATCGCATCACCAGCAGCAGAACAGTTCTTGAATCGCTTCAATGCGACTTCAGAATCATCAGGTAAAACACCTTTGTACACATTACCATAGCCTCCTCTACCAATTATGTTATCTCTCGAGAAGTTTCTAGTAGCTTCTTTGATATCATCAATGGTGAATTTGATCAATGTTGTGCTTCCAGTGATCGAATCCAAAGCAGATACAGAATTAGCCTCAGGTTTTCTCGTTGTTCTCCTCTTTCGATTCAATTTCTCAAGCTTTCTTCTCCGATAGTACCAAATTCCAAACGCAATTAACATCAAAACAATCGTAACGATTACTGTAACGATAACGATGATGATCGTTTTGTGTTTGTTGTTCGATTTGGTGAAATCGAGATCAATCGAGAATAAACAGACAGCAGTACCTCTATCCGTAGGGCCGAAGCGGTTGACGAACGCGGCGGCGTAGATGAACGGATACGCACGGCAGTCCGTTAGGTTTCCGACGGAGGCTCCGTTCAAATACGACGCCTGAAGATTCGAAAGCGCGACGGTGCACGACGAACACGATGAACCAGAGAGTGATTGATTGCAAGTCGAAACAACGGTGTTGAGCAACGATCCGTTGACTCTCGATTCGAATTGTTCACGGTTAGTGATGTTCATACAACCGGGGACGGCGATCCAGTTCGTCTCGAATCCACAGTTTCGCCGGAGGTCAAAGTTAGGGTAAAAGTCGTCGGCGAGGGATTGGTACGACCGCCAGCATGACTCGGCGGTGTTCAACGGCGGCACGAAGGAGCCTGTGCGGCGGAGGTAGTCGGCTTCCACTAGGCGGAGCCCTTGCTGAGCGTAGCGGCAGGCCGTCGGAACGTCTAGCGACGGGCGGTTGGAGCCGACGATCCGTCGGATTAAGTCGAAGTCTAGAGGACATGAAACGGTGTCGTTTTGCAGCAGACTCCGGTGGTGGTGGTGGCGGTGGTGGACGGCGGTGGACGGCGGAAGTAGAACTAGAAACAGGAGGAGGAGGTGGTGGTGGCGGAGGAACATGGTGGAGGTGAAAGGTACAAGTGGAACAGCGGGAGGTACTAGTGGTGAAGCATGAGGTGTGTGGGACTACAAAGATCCGGTGACGGAGGGTGTTTTACTGTGTTTTGACTTTTTGATTGGTCTAAAGTCTTTAATACAACGCGGTGAGTTAAATCGGACGACAGAGTGGAGGACACGTGGCTTCGTTGTTATGGCCCACGTTATGTGTAAGTTGTAACTAATGTGTTTTTTGCTTTTTTCGGTTTTTGTTGTTATTTTGTAAAATAATCACACGATTTGTGACTAGAGAAACACATGAGGATTGTTTAAATTTTGAATATAAAGTAGTGGGGTTATCATGTTATGGTTATGGAATTAGATTCGTTAATATAACTTTTCATTAGTAAACAGGTAATTTGCTTTCATTTATTTTTGTTATTTGTGTAGCAACTAGTTATTTATCATTGCATGTATATACCTTGTATTTGTTATTTATCATTGCGTGCGTGCATGTACGTTGTATTGAGAAGCATAGATATTAAGAAATAAAATTATTCGTTGTAGTATTAGATTTAGTTACACAAAAGGTATATGTCGTGTAACCAAATAATTAAATAGAAACATGCCGAAAGGAATTTGACACGTGTTTATAACGAAATTGGCTTCGAAAATTATTATAATAATAGTTCTCAAACTTGTTATTTTATGGATGTATGAAATATAATAGAGTTTTTAATTTTGTTTATAAGAATGATTGTTTGAATCTGGAACACAAAATAATAATTAGTTTTAGTAATATATATATATATATATATATATATATATATATATATATATATATATATATATATATATAAAAATATAATATATAAGATAAATAAAATAACAAGAGAAGGAACAAAGGAAAAAAATGAATAATTGATGGAAAAAATGCTAAAATTAGAAAGGGTAGCCAAAAATTGTCAGAAAAGACATGGGATGAAATTTGAACTTGGGTGACAAGGGTAAGTAAGAGATAGTCAAACCAATAGCACATCCATCCAACTTGGTTATATATTGTGCTTAAGTATGTTTAAGAAAATTGAATGATTGCGACTGATTGGATTAGTATTCATCAATCATCAAGTTGTAGATTGGTATATACATAATATGTGATATACATATATGTATTTCTAAAAAACAACATGTAAACCCCCCCCCCCCACCCCCCCACACACACACTCACTCATACTATCATGATTCTGATTTGATAATTTTCTTGATAAAGTATCGGATTTATATATTCAAAATGTCAAACTAATGGTGAACGGTTGAAATATCTTGTAAGTGTTCGAACTCTTGTAAGATAATTCATAAGCCAAAGGTTTACAGGGGAGCTAACGACGTTCAAAAGATCCAAATAGTACGTTACACAATTCACCCACTTCTCTATTTAAACTTGATTTTGTAATAAACACACACATATATGTATATATGTGTTGTTTTATTGTGATTTTATAATTTAATGATTTTTATTGTTTTAGTAATTCTGTTTGGATTACTAAGTTTATTTAACATGTGAAATTTTGAATACACTATAACTTTTTTACTGTTTTAATACTTTAATATTTGAGTTATTAATAACTTAGTTGTTGATAGTTGATTTTTTGCTTTACTTTAGTATTAACTTACCGGGACTTGTTGCTTAAAATATAAGGGTAAAACAATAGCTAGCTAAATAATCTAATTCTTGAAACTAAACATTTGTTGGACTACCACATTGAACAATTATATATATTTACAAAACACAAGTGTATTACAAGTCTTAAAGCAGCATGTACAAATTATTTATGCAAGTACAACCCTTAATGCATGTTGTGCAACTTACTTTTGTTCTTTTCTTCTTTTGCTTTCACAGTTTCCATGATCCAGTAGAGAGAGAAAGAAAGAAAAGGTGCACCTTACTTTTGCTCTTTTCTTCTTTTATGGATCTTCGCCTTTCCATCGTCTTCGTTGTAGCCGAATGACCCTTCCTATTACCGCGCAATATTCGTCCTTGATATCGTTTACATGTAGATAAATCATTGAGATAACATCATTGAGATGCAGATAGATCGTAGATGATATATCCGTGTTTTTGTTTGTTTTCTGACGATCGTGATGAGAGTTAATGTTGATGCAGTGTTAAAACGGTGTCATCCGGAGTGGTGTTCTGCTTAGAGACAGAGGACGTTGAAGCGGCGGTGGAGAAGGCGGTGAAGACGGTGCGGTGGCGGACGGTGAGATTAGCGAGGGAGAAGGCGTGTGCTGTGGTGGGCGCGTGGGGAAGGTGAAGGATCCGTACGGTATTGTGTAGGTCATCTGCACTCCTGTGATAAAGTATGCTACCATGGAAGCTTAGGGGTCGTTGATTTGGAGTAATGGGGTTTTAACCTTTTGATTTAGTGGGTTTTTATTGCATGTTAAGAAGGTAGGTGTGGTGAATGGATAGGATCATTAGTGGTGTCAATTGGTGTTTTGAGTTATATTAGGGTTTCAATTTTTAATAGTTTAATTATGATTTTGCAGGGACATTTGAACTTGCCGAACGGAATTTGGTCCACCACGGCTTCTAAGACCATGTTTCTGGGAGGAATCAAAGGAAGAGACTCAATAACGGGCTCTTCGCACTTCGAGCAAACGTCCCCAATATTAGTAAGGTGTGAATCTCTTCAATTGATTTTACTTCCATTTACCCTGATCTTTCTATTCTATTCAAGAATCATTTATTGGTCTGATGAGTTTTATTTGCGTGAAAATTTTGAGTTTCTGATGATACCTCATGTTAATTTCTCAAATATACAGTGTTATGTTGCACAATATTGACATCGTTCCTTTCAAGGATAAAGTTCTTGATCCCAATAAAGAAAGACACTTTAGAGGTGTTGATGTTTTGCAATCAGTTAAATCTATACCCGTTTGAAAGAAAGTTCTATTACACCTTCAAGATATTTAAATTTCTCACTTATATGTTAATTAGGTATTGCATCACCTTTTTGTACAGAACTTGCGTTTTTGCAGATGTTATGTTAAATCTTTGTTTATCAATAGCACCGATTATTAACATGTTAAAAACTCATTGTTGTATGTTGCAGGAGACATTTGCATGCAATTAAGTTCTAGAGTAACTGAAGTATGATAATTAACGTTTATATTCTCTCACTAAGATTGTATCTTTAAAAGCTACTCAATTGATTTTCAATTTGTTTCCTTCTGTTAGTCAATTTTGGTTCATTTAACTCATTTTGCAAATGTCACAATTTAGTTTTTGTAGTCCATATTAATAGTCTATTGTTTCAAATGTCTGAAGGTTTTGAAGGAGCCACTATTATTTCACATCTTTGAAAGCTATCCAATTTCCTTTTTGCAATCAACCGTTTACATTTTTAACACTCACACCATATCCATGTTGCCATTTCAAGACATACCATGCAAATTATGACACCGCCGCGAAGCGCGGGGTGTCATTCTAGTTATACTACATAGGGCATGTCTTGATTCGAATTTATGAATGAATCTATCATTATGTGCATGAATCTAGTTTTTTTTATATAACATGCTAGGTTAGGACTCGTGTATTACACGACTGTTAAAATAATATATTGCAAGATTTTAGATTTGAATTTAGATTGACTTTTTATGTTTACATGATAAGATGTAAATATACACATACTCTATAAATTACATATTGTTAGTGTAAGAAATTTAAAAATAATATAATTATTATAATTAATTCAAGATTAGAAAATAAACTAATTCTAGATTTTGAGAAATGGAAGGATCTAAAATAGATTGAAAGATAGTGAAATCGAAACCATATTTGAAGCCTAGAAATTATATCAATAATTTAAGCATAGTATATATTCATTATCAAAATGCTTAAAATTTTAATATTTTTACTAAGCAATGACTTATGAATAAACAAATATTTATTTTCATGTAGATCATTTTTTAAAGTTATACATTTTATGTTTCATACGTTGGGTTGTATTTTGATATCTTGAAATTACAACAAAAATACTTTAATTACAAAGTTAAGTATTAAAATTTTTAAGAATAGATATAATAAATAATGCAATTAAATTTTTAAGAGATATAATCAATAATTAAATTGAAGAGCCTCTCATTGATTGCCACGTGTCTGTAGAAACCTTTGTTGATTGTCATGTGTCCCTAGAAAACATTGTTTTATTAGAGGTAATAAATATTGTTTAAATTTGACATTTAACGTTATCAAGATAGTACAAGGATTGTAAAATCAAAGTGACCACACATATATTAATGGTAGGGGGCGTATGACAAGGTGTGTCATCCATAAGTCGATTGTAATATGCATAAAACTTAAGATCCATGTGAGTTTTATAAACGCACCTCACTCTACACTTTACGTAGGAGGTTGTTTCTTATCATTTGAATCAATGACCTCAGGTCACAATATGTTAAATTATCGATTGCTTCAGGTCTCGCCCAAACGCATACATATTACAATTGTTGGAGAAAAGTTTGATGAATAGCATATGAGTGAGAGTGTTTAGGGTGGTAGGGGCGCATGCGCCGCTGGCACACGGTGAGGCCTGCGCCGCGCGGCAACACCGCCTTCGGTCCCCCATGCGGTGAAAAACCCTCACAGCGCTACATGGCGTCGCCGTGCCACACTACTAAAACATCCCCACATTTGACCGTTTAATTGTTACTTTTTTGACCAATGCCCCCACCCCGACGGCAACATGCCATAAAATATTTTTATAGTATAAATACAACCTAAATTCTCAAAATATACACAGATTCAAAAATATCTTCTCTACTCTACTCACTGACAAATTTTAAAAAAATGTCCCGTGATATTCATTATGTTTCCCCCACATTTTAGACTTAAATTCGATCTCGTTGAACACATTGCGTATAATGTGAATATCACGGTTTCGGATGACGAAGAATAATTTATTTTACTATTGTTGTTATTTTTCTTTTATTTCTTTTTATTTTAACTAGTTTTTTATTTTAATGTAATTTATAATTTTAATGAAGCATTTAAAAAATAAAAAAAATGATATGGTGTGAGTGCCTCTAAATTAGTGTAGTGTGATGTGTCATGTTTTGATTGATATATGTGTGG
Organism: Flaveria ramosissima; assembly: GCA_025215565.1. Classification (NCBI taxonomy): domain Eukaryota; kingdom Viridiplantae; phylum Streptophyta; class Magnoliopsida; order Asterales; family Asteraceae; genus Flaveria; species Flaveria ramosissima. The sequence goes on from CM046045.1 coordinate 26,466,925, forward strand.
TGTAGTATAATCGGTATGGTACGGGCACCCTCACCCCCGTAAAGCAAGAGAAAAATCATGGGATGAGGTTGCCATGAAAAAGAAAAGAAATTAAGGAATGAGAAGAAGAAGATGACGAAGGGGAAAGTGTGGGACAAAGAGAAAACTTGGGGAGATCAATTGATGGCAAAATGATACAATGTTTAATATGAATTCTTTCTATCTCCCAAAGTGTAAAAGATAAGTATATACATAAAAAAATTGACAAAAAACAATCGAAATGATACAATGTTCTCCTCTTTCGATTCAATTTCTCAAGCTTTCTTCTCCGATAGTACCAAATTCCAATCGCAATTAACATCAAAACAATCGAAACGATTACGGTGATGATAACGGTGCTAATCGTTTTCTGTTTGTTCTTCGATTCTGTGAGATTGAGATTCATAGAGAACAAACACAATGCCGTAGCTCTATCGGTAAGACCAAAGCACGGCAATCCGTTAGGTTTGGGATGGAAGGTCCGTACAAATAGGCCGCGTGAAGATTCGAAAGCACGATGGTGCACGACGAACACGATGAACCAGAGAGTGGCTGATTGCAAGTGGAAACGACGGTGTTGAGCAACGATCCATTGACCGTCGATTCAAACTGTTGACGGTTAGTGATGTTCATACAACCGGGGACGACGATCCAATTCGTCTGAAATTCAGAGGACACGAAACGGTGCCGTTTTGAAGCAGACTCCGGTGGTGGTGGCGGTGGCTGGCGGTGGATAGAGGAAGTGTAACTACAAAGACGAGGAGGAGGTGGTGGTGGTGGCGGAGGGACATGGTGGAAGTGGAAGGTACAAGTGGGACAGCGGGAGGTACTAGTGGTGAAGCATGAGGGGTGTTTTACTGTGAAATCGGATACAACGCGGTGAGTTAAATCGGACGATAGGGTGGAGGACACGTGGCTTCGTTGTTGGGGCCCACGTCATGTGTAACTAATATGTTTCTGCCTTTTTGTTGTAAAATAATCACACGATTTATACTAAAGATGCACGTGAGGATTGTTTAAATATAAAGTATAAACTATTTGCTTTAGTGTAACTTTTCATTTATAGACAGATAATTTGCTTTTGTTAATTTTGTCATTTGTGAAACATTAAGTTATTTATCATTTTCTCCTCGCGTGCGACACGTTGTAATGAGAAGCATATGTTGTACTACTAGATTTAATTATACAAAAGGTGAGTCATATAACCAAAAGAGTAAAATAATAACATGCTTAATAGATATCAACATGTATTTAATGGCTCTGTAAATTATTGTAATAATAGTTGTCAAAACTGCCATTTTATTAACCTTGAAATATGAAATATAGTAGAGTTTTTGTTTTATTAGGAATGTTTATGCGAACCTAGAAAATAAGAAATAATTAATAACTAGTTTGATACCCGTCCAATGGCCGGATACCACCCTTTATTATTAGGCTTTTGGTATGGGGATCAGGGTTTTTTCTTTAAGGGATTCCTCTTGAGGATGTCTTGAGCTTATATATTAAGAGTGTCAAACTAATCGTGGAGGGTTGTAAATATCATCTAAGCGCTCGAATTCTAGTAAGGTAATTCGTAAGCCAAAGGTTTACCGGGGAGCTAACGGTGTTCAAAAAATCAAAAACACTTTACCCACTTCTCTATTTAAATTTGAACGCACACCTATATACGTGTTGTTTTATTGTGCTTTTATAATTCAATAATTTTTATTGTTGTAGTAACTTTTTTAACATGTGAAATTTTGAATACATTATAACTTTTTTTTTACCGTTTTAATACTTTTATATTTGAGTTATTAATGACTTAGTTGTTGATAGTTAATTGTGGCTTTACTTTTTAGCATTAACTTACCGGGACTTGGTCCATAAAATATAAGGGTAAAACAATAGATAGCTAAATAATCTAATTCTTGAGACTAAGCTTTTGTTGCACCATCATATTGAACAATTATACTATACAGGGCATGTCTTGATTCGAATTTATGAATGAATCTAGTCTTTTTATATAACATATATTGCTTAAGTTTGACATTTAATGTTATAAAGATACTACAAGGATATTAAAATTAAAGTGACCACACGTATATTAATGGTAGGGGAGTATGACAAGGTGTGTCATCTATAAGTCGATTGTAATGTGTATACTTAGGATGCATGTGAGTTTTATGAATCAATTTGTGTTAATAACAACATCGAATTACATATGCTATATATGTTATTGAAAGTAAAAATTGAATGTGTTTTAATCATTGATGATTAGACCTCAAGTGGGTATACTTAGTTTTTCGAGTCCAGGGTCACCCCATAAAATGATATGGTTTTATGAAAATACTTTCGACTATAATGGCATTTATTGTGTTCGACTTGAAATTTGTGAAAGTTTAATGTTTTATTGCACATTGACGGTACACGGTAAGATTTGCTTAGATTGGATTGCAAAAGACACAAGTGCTTAGATCTTGATGCATATTTTATAAGTGGTTAAACTTTTGTTGTTCTTAATAAATTCAATTATCTATTCCTTCTATTCTTTTGGTGTCATTATGTGTTTATTCTTAGATGTAGCTTTGTTTTATTTTCGGAACTCTTTTACGGTTGATCTAGTGAGAATTGAGATGTGAAGAACATGGAGAAGATCCTCTTGATTTTTTTCTTTTAAAAAATGAAGGCAAAGAACACATATAACACGAAAACACGTTAAGTTAATATAACTTGGTAATTTATGTAACTCATTAATTCATAAAGTATGTTCAATTACAAAGTGTAAACCCATGTAAGCTACGTAAATGTAAACATATTGGAGCTACATGTATGTAAACAATCGTAAATTGTTTGTAGTTTTATCTTATGTATATAAATAAATTTTGGTATTTTTATTATATGACTTACGTATATGTAAATTGAAATATGTGAATAGTGTAACTCCAAAACCTATGTAAGCTTAGTTGCTCAACATATATGTAAGTTCTCGCACACATTTATACATTTATATCGCTTGACTTATGATTTATAATATTTATATATTTTATTTCTAAATAGTTACATATATGTAACTTCAAAATTAATGTAGATCACGAGTCGGTTTTTCTTATACCTTCTTGTTCACCCTACATTCTTTCAATTAAACCTACACTCGGTAGTCTTGATTGATATTTTGTAAGATATGAAACGATTAAAGATTGGATAGAGTGCGAAAAATATTAAGGAATGATTAATTGGTTTTCAAACATTACTATTATAATTATTGATTATACATGATCAGCTATTAGTTTTGTTAATATTTCTAAACCCTACCCAACACATATACACATGGGTAAAAGGGGTGCACTTGCCTGCTTAACGTAGCTACGGTTTTACGAATAGTCTCACCCCAAGGTCTCAAAATGTTAAACTTATTGATTGCTTCAGGTCTCACCCCAACGCATACACATGTATATAAATTATAAATTATTTAAAAACATCATTTGATTTTAAAACCGGTGCTATGAGTGGATCCATAAGACGGCTAGTTTCAGACAAGTCAGATTATTCAAGCTGGTCAGACACAGTACACTCATGTGTATGCACATACATACATACATGTATGTGTACATATTTACCCAACTACACAGGAATAATTTTCTTTTGTCACGATCAAAGGATGTATTAATGAGGACAAAGTATTAAAGAAATAATAATACACGTTATAATATGAAAATAGAAGTTGTCAATAGCTTGTGATGTACAGCTTATGATCAGGAAAAAAGTAAACAACAATTTGTTTGTTTTTTAGTAAATAAATTACTATTGTATTGTATTTAATTAATATAGCATCACATTGGATTGCAAGAACATCCAAGAAATCCTTATGTTGACATGTTCCCTTGTGATTTTTCAATTTTTTATACCAACAATTCAAATTTGTATTGTTAATTCTTTTATTACCAATTCCCTTATTATTAATGTATTCTAGAATATTGTGTTATCTTGTTTGAATCTTAAGCACATGTTTTAGTTATACTAAAAAAAGTAATAACGTGTATCGTTATGTTTAGTTAACCATTATAATAAAGGATATTATAACATATATCTGTGTATTTTTCTTCTTTTTACCAACCCCCTTCGTTACTTTATCTAATTTACAATCATGTTTTTTAACGTGAATGTGGTAATTCCTTACAACGCCTCAATATAACGGGAACATGAAAACAAAAACAATAATAAATAAAAATTTCACTGTTATATATATCCCGTTCAATAAAAAGTCATGTTCGTGCTTACCGTCTAACATGTACTGTTAAACATGTTGACCTGATTGCAATCGATTTAACTCATTACTGTAACAATTAAACTTGTCTAGTATGCAGAGGCGGAGCATCATAGGGGCGCGCACCCCCTATTTTTTCGTTCATAGTGTTAAATTTTAGCCTGATAGTGTAAATTTTTATATAAATATCGAGTTCGCCCCCCCTAAATAAAATTAGTTTCGCCTCCGCTCCCCTTACGAAATAGTTCAAGCTCCGCCACTGCTAGTATGTTTACGATTTGACTACAACCCATTTATAACCTGCCAACTTGTTTGACTCGTTTGAATTAATGGATTAAATAAGTTGTATTTGGGTTATATGATTTTGAGAGTGTACACATTCGTCGATGTAATTATGACAAATAAACATATGACTTGCATATATTTGTGTTTAACATGTCAAACCCATCAACCTGACAAAATTGTATTTTTAAGAGTTTAATAGAGAAAATTATCTTTTATAAATTTAACTATTTTAATCATCTTTTACACGTAAGTATCAATTATATGATTACAATTGTTAACTTTTAAATTAACTTTTTCCACAATTTTAATGGCTATAACCTTTTCATACGTTAATTTTTTTTAACAAATTTCACTATATAACTGAGCATTTTATTCTATTCGATTTTAGTATGGTATATTTATAGTTTTTTATTTGAAAAAAAATATTTGTTATGTCCTCCCTTGCATCGCACAAGCACCCTTCTTTTACAAAAATTATAAAAACGAGCGTTTTTTATCTTTATTTGATTTATCTTGTATGTTTTTACATTTCGTTCATAATCATTATTATCAATAACACTATAAAAACAAGCGTTTTTATCTTTAAAACGAGTGCAGTATTGTTATAAAAAAATTTAATAAATTTTTTACGTTGTAATTTCATATATCGTCATTGTGTCTTTTAGTGCAATTCATCGTATATTTTTGTTATTTATTATGTTTTTCTAAATACTATTGTGTTTTTCTAGAATGATAAATTTTAGAAAAATATAATGAAGGAATTACATTGTTGCGTATCTTTAATATGTAAAACACGATAACAATTTAACAACTAATTAATCTAATATATTAAAAACAATGACAAATAAAGCAATGTCTTATTGTGTTTTTCTAATCGTTATTGTGTAATCTTGAATACTATTAGTTTTAAAAAATACATTGATGAAATACTATCATTATGTACTTCTAATTGTAAAATACAATGATAAATAACAACAAGGTTATATAATGTATATAAAACAATGATAAAAATAACACATTGTGTTATTTTCAACACTATGAGTTTTAATAAATACATTGGTGAAAGTATATTATTGTACACTTTTAATTGTAAAACACAATAATGGATAACAAGTTTATATAATCTATATAAACAATGACAATAATAACAAAAAATGATCTGAAATGTAAAATATAATGATGAATACATATTAACAAATGATGTAAAATATATGATTGTGAAACAATAAGCTGATTTATTTGACACGATGATCAAAATGTCATCCTCTTTAAAGCAATAAAATAACGCGTGTCAAACCCACAATCTTTTTTAAACTATTAAAATTATATACTCTTTTTACTATAACCCTACCATAATATTATAGCTTACTGAATTGAAAATATTAAATTTAAAAATTGGATGATGAATATATTGTTATTATAATTTGTGATTAAATAAATAAGATATTAAGATACAAACAAACACCAAGTTGGTCTAGATTATTTCAGCATTTTTAAAAGCAAGTTGGAATCGAAAACTTCTCTTGAGTTTATTTATTATTTTTGTAAGCAAATTAGAGAATGTAAATTTAGCCGTATACATAAAACAATAATTTACTTTTAATTCAATTATCTTTCCAACACGTGTGAAATTATTGTAAATACAAATCTTAATTGGGTTTTTATATTTTAACTATATATATTTCTAGTTTTGAAACATAATGTTTTTATGAAATTTCTATTGCGCCATACTTAATTTTATTCATATTTTGATATAGAGCATATCAAATATAATGAAATTTATATATTTACTTTCAATACGAAATTGTTTTTTCTTTATAACTTTTCATACATAAATATTCTATAAATTCCTCATATAACGCTCCTATCTTATACTTATTACCTACATTTTAATATAAATGTTATTTGAAGTTGGTTCATTTCACATGTTCGAGTCTCTCTCTACTAACAACACTTTTTCTCTCTTTTATAAGTTATCAAAAATCATAAATGCCACTTTACCTTTTTTTTTTTTTGAAAACTCAAATTATAATATTCTCACCGTAGTGACACATGTAAACCCACTAGGTAATTTTAATAGTTTAACTACACAAATGGACCTTATCGTTCGGGCAAAATAACACTGGAGTAATAAATAGAAAAGAAAAAAAAAGACACTATTTTTAGTTTTGCAACAAGTTTGATCATTAATACTACTTTTAATTCAACAAGTGACAAAAATTACATTTTGGTGGTAACTAGGTTTTGGCGTGCGCGTTGCCGCGCGTATGCGAGTTTTAATGTAACCCTAAATCAAAATCAAAATAAAGGTTCAAAACCACAAAATCAGTAAAATACACAAAGTAAACCACCCAACCCCAAATCCATAACACACCAGAACATGCAGAACCCCAAAACTAATCAAAGCCCAACACACATATGAAAATCAAAAGCAGCAAGAAAGCGATACAATCCAAAATAGAAAACCGAGGAAAATCAAAGCCCCGGAAAGAGCAAACAGAAAGAAAACCCAAACCTTAATAGCGAGAATCGTCAAGGTATCGATAACGAAAGAAAGAAAGCAGGAACCCGGAGAAAGACAATGTCAGCGAACCCTACAAATCAAAGACACGTGTCTAGATACAAAAAACCCAAAAAAAACCCACCCAAAATCTCGAACCCACACCAAAACAAACCATATTAAAACACAAACAAAAAAAGAAAAAAATTTAAAACACAAACAAAATAAAGAAAATAAAATTTTAAAACACAAAAAATAAAAAAAGGGAAAAGCCACCACCGACCAAACCTTTTAATTAGAATAGTAACTAGTTGTTTTTCCAGCCGCGCTTCACGGTGGAGACTGGATCGATTTTTTACACAAGTCGACAAAAGGCTCGAAAATGACGGCTTGATGTGGCTGCAAACATACCATTTACCACGCCAAAACAACAAGCTAAAAGCCCATTTGTTTATCGTCATAGCCTATAACCCATTTTCATTATAATGGCCGAAAAATACAACATCGAGCCAGTATAGTCAATCCCGTTAGAAACATAATGAACTGTTAACGGTTATAAGACGATCAAAATTGGTAATTTGAACAATCATTATAACCAGAAACAGTAAATACATGGCATGACAACTGTTTCCCCTTAATATTCAAGAGTAATCAAGCAACAATGGCTCTGATTACCATATTTGGTTATCATCACGACCCGACATTGGCGCAAGGACATGGGTCTCAGATGAACGATCTTCATCATCATCGAACTATGATACCGACATACGAACCTACGTCACAAAACGACAAACAGAGGATAGGGGTTGAGGGTTGCCTTGGCCATCACCACTGACCAATAACTTGCAGCAAAGAATATGCAACAATATAGAAACACTAACAATTACAACCATCTAAATGTTGCCACCGATCAACCAAAGGAACATTAGATCCAAAGTAATCACCAAAGTGCTACTCAAAACCGATGCCCGGCTGCGGCTGCACACCAAGAATGGCTGCCAAGCCAAGAAACCAGCACCGGTTTTCACGTATAATCACAACTGCCCACCAATCAAAATCAAGAGTCTCAGATGAACATGTGTCCACCATCATCGACGTTACCAAACAATCTTTTCACCCATCACCAACAGACAACAGTTCAAAATACATGTAACATCTAAAAATCATCAATGCATAACAGTCTCAGGTAAACATAAGCTTACCATCATCGACATCGCACGACATGAGGGGCAGTAAGAACATAAGACTGTCAGCGACACCACCTCAACCACATAGGGGAGGCGGAAGGGCAACAGACCCACCGCCAACACCACCACAAAGGAAAATTTCAGATCTCAGATCGGGGCTAAGTCAGGCATAAAAAGGAGACTGACCATGCAAGCGACCACATCAAATCAACACCACCGACACCATCGCCATCGTCGATTTAATGACCAGGTTGACAAGATATAAACCCCTCTCAAAATTACCAACATGACACAATTCAAAATACAGTAACATCTAAAAATCATCAATGCATAACATTCTCAGGTAAACATAAGCTTACCATCATCGACATCGCACGACATGAGGGGTCGTAAGAACATAAGACTGTCAGCGACACCACCTCAACCACATAGGGGAGGCGGAAGGGCAACAGACCCACCGCCAACACCACCACAAAGGAAAATTTCAGATCTCAGATCGGGGCTAAGTCAGGCATAAAAGGGAGACTGACATGCAAGCGACCACATCGGCATCAACACCGACACCATCGCCATTGTCGATTAATGACCAGGTTGACAAGATCTAAACCCCTCTCAAGAAACACTGGGGGCGGAGAGATGGCAGCCAAGCCGGAGCAGTCGGCGCCTCCATCGCCTCCGGCGTTTGGTCCGCGAGAGGCGGAATTCGATATCAGGTGAAAGCAAAGCCAAATCGCCCATCTCGCCGCCTGCATCGCCTCTGGTGTTTGGTTCGGTGTTTGATTCGGTGGTCGCGGGGGACACAGCCCCTACCAAGTGTTGATTTCTAGGATGATCGGAGCCTCAATACTCGACCGAAGAAGAAGAAACGTATAGGCGCCATACACGCCGCCTCCATGTAGGCAGAAACGGGCAGGCGACGGCAAAAACCCGAAGACCTCCGACCACCCACACACCCCCATTTCTCTCTCTACAAGTTAGGGAATGGAGAAAATCAAGCCTCAAGACCAAAGAAACAAGCATCAATAGTTGTACAAATCGCATAAAAAACAGTACAGACCACTGTTCATGAAACTTGTTTTTTCATATATAGGTAATATTCCACACTAATTTAATAGAAAAATTAATAAAACTTAACCTTAATACATAAACTCGTTACAAAAACAAAAGTTAGTATTCAAACATGTATTTTTTTTCCTAAATATCTAAATAAGTTACCTCGGTCAAACCATATGGTCCATACATGTAATTAACTCTAAATATACTTTAGAGTAACCATTGTTCGATTGAGGTCTGCTGTGGGAGTGAGGTCCGTTGTGAGATTGAGGTCTGTTGTTGTCACGCTTTGTTTGATTGAGGTGTGCTATTGTCACGCTTGTTCGAACATGAAACGAAATGTGACAACAGTAGATCTCAATAGAACAACGGTACAAGTTTGAACAAACGCGAAGATTAATTGAAATCACACGCCAGAACTCAATCGAACAACATTGGTTAAAGTCAATCGAAACTTTTAAACCGAAGTGACCGGTCTCACTAATCGCTTCACGTGTTTTTTTAATTTTAATTGAATATTAATTGGTTAATTTATTTTAATTGAATATTAATTGGTTAATTTGTTTTATTTGAATATTAATTGGTTAATTTGTTTTAATTGAATAATTACGGTATTGAAAAAGACTAAAATATCCTAATATTTAACGGGAATCTTAATGAAGTTAACAGAAAATGAAAATGAAAACATTTGTTAAAGTATAGTGACTGAAATGACAAAACAAATATTTTTAAATTAAATGAAAATTTTAATCAAACGTAAAAACGAAAGTAACATTTTACTCTATGCTTTACATAGATTTAGGCATGTTAATCTTTCCTAGAGAATAATATTATATTATATTTGACATATATATAATTGAGGAATTATTATATATTATAAGCTCCTGTATGTCTATCCACTTATTTAAAAATGAAAGTAATCTTACTTTGGGAGAAATCAACTCATCAATCAGAGGCTTTTGTGCAGCACAAAATTTGGGAACAACATACATCTTCTTCAAGTCAAACCTAAACCACCAACACACACACACACTTGCGATTACTTTCACGCATCAATAATCCATCGATTACGCTCTCGGATGATCACAGTTGATACGCTACAGTCGTCAGCTACGACGGTGGTGGTGGCGGTGGTTGTTGCGGTGGCGGTGGCGGTGGCGGACGGTGACGGACGGTTTCTTCTTATCGCTGCTCAGTCGGTTGTCGCCGGCGAGGGATGAAGAAAGGCAAGGCGAAGAACGCCGGACTTTTGCCGAATTCGTTGAAGATTATCTCGTCGTGTATTAGGACTGTGTCTACTAATGCTAGCACCGTCGTCCGCTCCGCCGGTGCTTCCGTCGCGGCCTCGATTGCAGCCGCTGGTGATGATCAGAGAGATCAGGTGCTTGATTTGTGTTTCAGTTGGAGTTTTTTGTGTTCTGATCGGTTTTAACTTGATTTTCATACGTTAATAGTTAATTTAGTTAATTAACTGTATGCTAAGTGATTTTGGCAAGTTATGTGCAATTATAGCCTATTCGAGAATATACATGTTCATATCATGTTTATCGTGCATAATTGGGGCGATAGAATGCTATATGTGATGCAAAAACAAGTAAGGTGCTGATGTATGGAAGTAAATGCTTAAACCTTCTTCTGTACGTTGCAGTAGGGTGAAACGATGCGACTTGAACGTTGATAAAGAAGGCACCATAGCCACAATAAGCAGTAGTTATTATACGGTATTGGAATCTCGACAATAGTCATGTATAAGTAATATACATCCATAATTGTGCGATACAAAAACAAGTAAGGTGCTGATGTTTGGAAACAGTTGCTTAAACGTTCTTCTGTAAGTTGAGTAGGGAGAAACAATGCAACTTGAACGATGATAAAGAAGGCGTCATTGCCACAATAAGCAGTAGTTATTATAATTGATATAGAATGTGTTATTTTGTAAGGTTTTTATAGAATTTGATAAACTTCTTGGTTACTTACAGAAAATATTATATATGCCACCGTTCATATTAAAAGATGTTAAAGAGTTTGTATGTTATCTTAAGCTAAAATTTCCTTGTGTTGATGAACAAAATGCAACAGTGTTATGCTTGTGACGAAAGGCAATTTTCTTATGTTGATACACAAAAGCCAACAGTGTTATTCGTGTTGCCAAAAGCTTAGTGCATCTGATTTAGTGATCTATTACTAATGCTAATAAGAAAGTGCATTGACTGGTGGTTAATGCTTCAGTTACATGCCATCATATAGTTAGTGTCCAGTTTATTAAGTTTTGCAACAACTTATTCATACTTGTTTTAGATGCATGAAGGATACCTATCTTAATATTTTAATGTTAAACCAGGTAATATGGGCCGGGTTTGACAGATTAGAAATTGGTCCTACTTCCTTCAGACACGTATTATTGCTTGGTTATCAGTCTGGCTTTCAAGTGATTGATGTTGAGGACGCTTCTGATTTTACTGAACTTGTTTCAAAGCGTGATGGGCCCGTCACTTTCTTACAATTGCTGCATATTCCTACAAAATCTGATGGCAATGAGAAGGTCCTACAGTTACATCCACTACTAATGGTTGTTGCTGGTGATGAACCCACCAGGTCAGGGCTGGGTCAAAATCAAACCTATTTGAGTGTACCGGGTAGGGATGGTTCAGTGATGGCTCAGTCAGGAAGCTTGGTGGATCCTCCTACTGCTGTGCGGTTTTACTCCCTTAAGTCCAATTGTTATGTGAAGGTTCTCAGGTTCAGGTCAACTGTTTTTATGGTCAGATGCAGTCCTTTGATAGTTGCTATTGGTCTTGAAAACGAGGTAACATGTCAATTCATTTAAAAATTATCTGACATTGCACTTATGAGTTATTATACGTTGCATGTGTAATTAGTTTGATATAATTAAGGGATAATGTATAAGGAGGACACCCAACTATTTGACTTTTTCCATCAAGGCCACCCAACTTTGCAATACCACTTTACAGGCCATCAAAGTATGTATCTAGTTCATCTGTACTAATTCTGACGGAAAAAAATATCGAATGAGTTAAATTTCATTGAGTTTCTTGATTGTTCAGTAAACTTTACTTTACAAAATAGAAAAAGTAAGCAAGTTTTTTTTGTCAATTATAAGATTTAAGGTTATGTTCATCATCCAGCCTGTTTTTTTTGTCCAGATTTTGTAAAATGAAACCAAATGCATATTTAGGTGGCCTATAAAGTGGTTTCGATTCTTGGGTGGCCTTAATGAAAAAGGTTGAATGGTTGGGCGGTCTCCTTATTCATTATGCCATACAAATAATGGAAGTTGATAGCTAGTTTTTTATATGCTACATCTGATTTGTGTAGATACACTGCATAGACGCGGTCACACTTGAGAATAAATTTGTTGTACCCACGTATCCGGTTCCTCGATCTGGAGGCCAAGGAACGGTTGGAGTTAACTTTGGGTATGGTCCGTTAGCTGTGGGTCCACGGTGGTTAGCTTATGCTTCAAACAAACTGCTTGTATCTAACACAGGCCATTTAAGCCCAAAGAACCTTACTCCTGGTATTAGCCCGTCCACATCGCCCAGCAATGGTTCTTTGGTGGCTCGTTATGCAATGGAATCAAGCAAACAGTTGGCTGCAGGAATAATAACCCTTGGTGACAAGGGGTATAAAACGATCTCTAAATATTATCCAGATATGCTCCAAGACCGTCCGATATCCCCTACAAATTCAAATCCAAACTGGAAAGTTAGGAATGCTTCTACAGAAACAGATAATGCTGGAATGGTCAGTTCTTTCGTTTTTTTAGCATGTACTAGTAAACATTATTAGCTGTATGACAAACAAGTAAAGAAAACAATTTATTAAAGACGGAAATGTTTGTGAGCGTGTTAATTAGGACTTGGTTGATTGTGACCTAATGAGAAATTAGACGTGCATGCATGAATTTAGGTTGTGCTTGGTTGATAGGTATGGGAATGATGGGACGAGAGTTGTTTCTAACTGGACTGTTTGGTTGATGAGAATGGGTCATAAAAATGGAAATGAAACCCGTGAATTTGGGAATGCTTCAAAATTGCCAAGGATGTTACTTTTAGAAAATTCATATTGCTTGTGGTAGTGAATAACACCATTTGGCCCTGTTTTTATGCCAAAAAGGTGCAATTGATCTATTTACCCGTAACGGTGTCTGCATTTTGCCCATGGGGAATTTGCTTCTGAAGTACAACAACATTGTTTCTTGCAAATTGTGGTATTCTTCTAGGGGTTTCCAGTAAATAGGAGCATTGCTTTCATTTCTATGTTGTCTTTCTTTCATAGGAGAAAATGATGAAAGAAAGGGAGGTGGTAAGTCCTAAATGGGAGAACTTGTATATTTGTCGTCTTACTTCACTATCACTAAGATTTTTGTGAAAAATAACTGAAATTGACCATTTTACGTCTATTTGCTACGATTTAGAAGTTCTTAAGCAAGTTCCGAACTTTTTAAAATTCTTTTGCAAATAAACTTGTTACAAATTTATAATATAAATATTTGTAAAGGTGCCAATCTGTATAAATTGATCCACATGGGTTATCATACTAAATAATCTACTCCATCTTTTTACTTAAAAGCTTGTAGATTCCCTGATTTTATAGTTGGTGCAGGTCATTGTGAAGGATGTCATTTCAAAAGCTGTTATATCACAGTTTAGAGCTCATTCAAGTCCATTGTCTGCCTTATGTTTTGATCCAAGCGGGACCCTTCTGGTAACAGCCTCAATACATGGTAATAATGTAAATATTTTTCGAATTATGCCTTGTACTGCCCGCAACACTTCTAGCAATCAAATCCACGATTGGAATTCCTCTCATGTGCTTCTTTACAAGTTACACCGTGGCATAACATCAGCTGTAAGTATATTGTATACATCTACGCTTCACAGTACTTTTTTGCTCTTGATGTACAATCCATTTACCTAAATAGTTCACTTTGGATTATATTTAGGAGGTGATCTGTACACCACCAACCTTTATTCGTACACCAAAATGACCACATAAATAACGCTTGTACAACATTACACATGTGTGGTTGTGTATGAATACATTTTGATGATGTACAAATCATATCCCTCTATTTTTATCCTTACGGGTCAAATAGGTAAAATGAAAAAAAAATAGCTAAAAAGTAAACACCTCAAATGAGTGAAAAGTCATCAAAGTGTATCCACATTCATACAACCTAGAGGTGGTTATTTCAACCCATCCACTAATGAAGGACTTGATTATGTTTCAACAGATAAATATATTCAACTACCTAAAAAGGAATCAAAAGTCACCCGATGTGTATTTTTAATGCATGAAACCTCGGAAATCATCTTATTTAGTATTACAAATAATGACTTAATTTGTTTGAAGAAATGATTAATATTTTTACATTATATTTGTAATACTAAATAAGATGATTTCCGAGGTTTCATTATTGTTTTACAAATATAATGACTTAAATCATCTTATTTAGTATTACAAATATAATGTAATTATTTTCACCGTTACTTGCGTTGCCTATTTTGCACCTCTAATACAGCCTCATCTTTTCTTAAACAAAATTATTATTATAATAATATATGTTTTGCTGTCACATCTAACATGTGATTTATGTATAAAATGTTAGAAAATGAGCAGAAGTGTCCATGTGGTCAACTGACCTCAGCAGGCACATACTAATTTACTTGCCTTACCATTTTGTCACCCTGTACGGCTGTACTCATTCCATTCATTGTAACCTCTAATATCCGACTTCATACTTTATTTTATTTGTTTGACAGGTTATCCAAGACATAAGCTTTAGTTGCTATTGTCAGTGGATTTCTATTGTTTCATCCAAAGGTACTTGTCATGTGTTTGCTCTATCACCCTTTGGCGGTGATGTGGGCTATCGGGCTCACAGGTCCCACAGTCAGGCAGTCAACCCAGTTCAGTCTCTGCCATGGTGGTCAACACCATCATTTGTTATAGATGACCAACCGTGTCCGCCTCCTCTTCCTCTTACCCTTTCAGTAGTGGGCAGGATAAAGAATAACAATTCAGGATTCCTTAATTCTGTTAGCAACACTGCTTTTTTGGGGAAGACAAATATACCCTCTGGTGCTGTTGCTTCGGTTTTTCACAATTCTACAACTTACCGTAATCAGGATATTTCTAAAAAGGTTAACTCCTTGGAATATCTGCTAGTTTATACGCCATCTGGATACGTAATACAATATGAACTTCTTCCATCAGTGGGGATTCAACATATTGATGTTGGTTCAAGAACTCAGCCTGCTTCATATCAACCGGGCCAAGATGAGGATTTAGGAGTGATATTTGAGCCTCGTCAATGGTGGCAAGTTTCTAGAAGATTGGATTCTCCAGAAAGGGAGGAATGCATATCTGCAACATCACAATATAATGTTTGTGTGGGAAGCCAACAGCTGGTGAAAAATGATTCCGTAACGCAAAATGATAGATCCCATTGGTTTCTATCAAATGCTGAGGTCCAAATAAATTCTGGAAGATTACCATTGTGGCAAAATACTAAGGTATGAAGGGTAATATAAATACTAGCCTGTAGGTCCATTTTGGTATTCATAGTCATTAAACTTCAGCAAACCAATAACCCCCTTTATTGTATTCTCTATTTGGTACTGATTTTAAACTTCATTTGCAGGTACATTTTTGTGTGATGAAATCTGCAAATGTGGAAGGATTTGCAGATGGAGAGGCTCAGATTGAAAATATACCTTGTTATGAAGTGGACATAAGAAGAAAGGATTTATTGCCTGTTTTTGACCATTTCAATAGCATTAAATCAGGCTGGGATGACAGGTAATGGCCATTTATTACATTCCATAAGCTGTATTGTGACACATTTAACTCTTGATCACGCTTTAGACAATGCACTATTTTCATCCAGTTTAGGCAGCATACCTTCAACTTTTTCAAGTTATAATGTAGTATATGTGTGCCATTCAAGTATTCAAAAGTTTTCATTAAGTCCACCTAACTATTTTAATAGGTTTAGGGGCCACACAAGTATTGATTGGTGTACGTTTATGCCAATTCTATCACTTAAGGCTGCATGGAAATTATAAAATGATAAAGTGTTCTTAAATCTAAAGCTTTTGTTGCATCTGGAGTTGCAAACAAAAACCTTGAATATACTCAAAGAATCATCTCTAATTGGATTGTCAAAACATATCCGAGCATAGTCAACCTATTTTGTCATTTTACAACTTTGGTAAGTAAAACTAATTTTAGGGGCCTTGTCATTTCAGAACTCTAGAAGTTATAGGTTTGTCTTTAATTACCATTCCAACTAAAGTGATGGTATTGATTTGAACCCACACGGGTCCCCTTTTATAGTTCAACGGGGTTTATATTTGACAAATAGCCGTACAACATCTTTAAATTATATATGCCAAGTATTGAGGGATAAATTTAAACCTGCAATTGAATCAAAACCCTCCAGATGTTTACAAAATCTCTTAGAGGTCCTTGTATTGAATATATATGTAACAAGCTTGGAGCATTTGATATATGCCCTCCAGCTTGAGGAGGAATGTTGGACTTGTAATATATATTAGGGTTAGGCACAATTAGTGGTTAGGCCCATTAGCTAAGCCCATTAACATTCTTGGATCTCTCTGTATATATACAAGTAACGTATTATAGAATTATCTCAATAGTCACAAGTGTGAACAAACATATGAGTTATCAATGTTGACTTGTATCTTAGAAATAAATGCTTGCTTGGTCTTGTTTCTGATTGACTTTCTTGTTGACTTTTTTCTGCAGAGCATATTCTGCCAGAAAAATTCCTGGTGAATCTGGTCAATGTAGAGAGAAGGCCAGTGATGAATCTATCATCTGTCTTTCAAAGCCAGCATCTGTTAGCTCCACCGAAAGCTCGGATGGAGGTATAGGTATGTCAAAGACAATTGAACATTTCACACGAGAATCAAGTCTTTTTTATACCGAGCCTCTAGGTCTCCGTTTTTTAGATGTGGCAAAATGGGTGGGTTAGGCATGCTTGGTAATGGGTTAATACAGTTCCCGGTCAAGTCAAGTTCCATTGACCCACCACCAACCTTTTGTTTATTTATATAAATTTTACAAGTTAACATATTATATATATGATTGCAAAACTATATCATTTTTAAGAATGATTTAGGAGGGTGTAAGCATTTGAATACAATTAGAGTACTTTCTATCCCTTTGACCTGTTCAACTCATTTCATTTTTAGCTAGGTTTTTTCCATTTTACCCATTCCACCTGTAAGAGATGAATTTGTATTTAACCCAGATCAACCCAACTTTAGGTTGAACGGTTGAGATTACTGCCTCTATGTTTTCTTAGTATATGTAGTAATCTTAATCGGTACCAGCATGTAATGTATACATGATGTTTCACCTCTCTTTTTTTATTAAATTTTTTTTTAACTTGGTTTCTTACATGCTTGCTTCCCTTATTTTGTTCCACCGGATCATCTAATGTTTATTTATTTTTAAAACTTGATTTCAGGATCATCCCGAAGGATTGAGAATTTGCTTGATCTTGATTCGGTAAATTGTGGGAAATCTATTTTGTCAAACAGTCATACTTGAATGAGCTTTATCATGAACCAAGAAACTACCAAAACCCAAAAGAATCAGAATTTTCCCCTTCAGAAATCAGCAAAACCGCCACTTATCAAACGGTTGGAAAAAGTGGTGGTAGATTTATGAGCACATCTTTGTTGACCACTGACCCTTTTGACATCGAAGAGCTGCCTACTGGGTCGAAGAAACCCGTGGATTTTGAAGGGTGTTTTCAGGAGGGTTATTGTAAGGTGGTTGAACCTGATGGTGACGGCAAGCTAACTGGTGGTGCAGTTGATTATGGTGAAAATGATGGAAGTCAAGAGAATGATGGGGAAGAGGATGAATTGCTTGGTGGCATGTTTGACCTTTCTGAAGAAGGTAAATACACATTTTGACTTTTGCATTCATATCTATTACTAGAGGTGGCTAATTGGCGCGTTGGGTAATGGGTCAAAATGAGTAATTTATTGATGTGGGTCAGATTGATTTGACCCGAGCACTTCTTATCTAAAAAGTAAGTGTTACATCATATATCATTTTCAAAATTGATTATAAAAATTAATCTTATATCAACAATCATGGATTTTTGAATAAATGAGTTATTGGAGATTTTAAGCATTAACCTCTAAAGCCAACCTAACCATCTAAATCGAAGTAAGTCGGCCTATACTGCCGTTTGAGATTTATACAGTTTAGGCGGTTTAATGGTTCGGCCTACAATTTAGAAGTGTACTGTCTAACCTTTGTTGTCTACTTTTCAATTTATATTTATATTTTTGAAATGTAATAGTTATTGGAAGAATTTATTCCATTTGACCACCAAAGTCAACATGAACTAAAACAAAATTATGTCAACAGGTTAATTAGCTGCAAGATGCATTCAAGCTCATAAAGTCAGAAACTTTTATCCTTGTATGTGATCATCTCTCTCTCTTTTATCTTCATCTCATGTATATTTGTGAATAAATGACAGATTTTATGGTAATGGTCGGGGTTTGGTATTGGTTCAAAGGGGAACAAGTCTTACTTGGTTCACTCATGCACTAAACTTTCTATCTAAATTTGCTTGTGTAGGTGTGGTCAGTGTGAGTTTTATACGAAATGTATATAAGAAGTCTGTCTGTATTATTTTGTTAAAAAAAAAAGAAAATTTATTTGAAATCAGGAGCTTTTTAAGAATATTTTGCGTATTTGCGCGCGATCAGTGCTAGAATCGAACCTTCCAGTGAGAACCTCGGTATTCTCTTCTGGCAAAGGTCTCATGTTCTAATCTTGGTTTCATTGCTTTCCTATAATTACCTCGTCAGCTTAAGTTGCGACTTCCTGATGTTGTTGGTTAGCGGGTCTTGACGGGCCGTGAGTTTACGGGCGACAAATTCTTGTGGTCCATTAAAAAAGGAGTTCCAAATTGAAGGTTACAAAATGAGTGCATCAGACAGATTAATGAGTCGAAATAGGTTTAACGCGTGTAGGAATGAGTGGGTCAGCTTGTGCTTGTTTGATCAGCAACATATATTTTTATTTTTTATTTATGAATGCTATATAATTTTGTTTACAAACTGCCATTATGGTACAAAACCTATTTTTTTTAATAAATAAATTTAAAAATTAAACAAGTGAAACATATTTACAATATTTATATATATAAAAGTGAAAGGAGGTAATCGTCATTTACTCATTTGGTATATACACCTCGCGCTTCTTAGCGTTTTGTGATATCTAAGAGAAACAAAAGGACCCGTAAAAAGAAACAACTGCCAAGGATAAAAACTGTTGCTATGTACAACTGTTGCTACATAAGTAAGATGATAGCTGTGAACACACTTTTAACTTCTTGACGCATTATGGCAAACCAGTTTTAAAAACTGTGCTTGAGGCGTGAGGACATCTTAGGCGTATGTCCTTGGGCTCTCGGTTACATAAGGTACACCTATGAACAAAAGTGCTTTTTTCAGGCTGAATCCTTGTGCACAAGGCCTAAGCTCTCTTTTCTCGTCTAAGAGCTTTTCTTTAGGCTGAATCGAACTTGAGACTTGCTTTAGAGAGAAATTTAAATCGATGATGGAAAAGCTTGGAGATAAAAGATCTGTTTAGAAGAAATTTATTGGATATGATTGTATTTGTTACATATATTCATTATATTTAATATAGATATAAATAATATAATTTTTCACTTTTCAGTCTTCACTGTTGTATAAAAATAGATTAGAGGTCTTAAAATACTTTAAAAAATATTGAGCGTACACTAAAATTTATTAAAAAAGAACTTTATTATTAAAAAGTTACTTAACCGGATCGTCGAAAATTCTACATTGTCAACTATTTAATCCTAAAAAAAATCTGCCGTAAAGTACAACTGAAAACAGGATATTCTTGTATGTAGAAGTTCTCGTGTTTAATCAGGCAAGCGCGAACGCACGTTGACGTGAAGGACAAGAGCAACAAACTGACTATGTCCGTGATCAATAACATTGCAGATGCTCTTAATGCCATATACATAAACTATACGATCCCGCTGCTCACATGGCTTGCTATATATGTACACATATACACATACATCATACACCATACACCATACACCATACATGCATATATCCATACACATACAAAAGATTACAAAATTCACTTTATTTGTCCACTCTGTACAAGTGAGTGATTATGCATTAATGCGGTTCTCTTGGTTTTTACATAAAATATACAATTATACTGAACGCACAATAGTATTACATATATGGTTTTTACATAAAATATACAAGTATAGTGAACACAAAAATAGTATTACACATATATACACGCACATATTCAGTTACACCTGTGAAAAAAGAACTTACAATAGAATATAGAGATACAGATCACAAAGATTGGTGTATACTGCATAACAAAAAGTCATTTCCTCAATTCATTTGTGTTCCTTGATCTATTTTATATAAGTGAGAAAAGCAACTTACAGATTTTATTCTGAGATTATTTGCCGTCTTCGAGGCCTACTGTTACTCACTGGAAACGGGTTCTCTCCGTTACCAGGGAATTCCCATTTTGCAATATCTCCATCAAATGAAGAACTAACGAGTGTTGGATAATAAGGGTGCCAACTGCAGTCTCTAACGGTTGATTTATGATGTACAAGTCTTGCAACTTGGGCCCCACTCACCTGAAAATGGTTAAAATGAGCCGCTAGCATAGAAATGGTCGATTCGAGTTGTGTTTTATTGGTAACGGGTCAAATGTAGAAAATTAGCTACGCTTGAAATAGGGGTGTACACTCTTAAAGAATTGCCTTTCAAAAGAAATTATCTTATTATTTAAATAATGATTTTTTTGTAAATCATATTTTTGTATATGAATTATTTATAGCAAAAAAGTCAGGAGGAAAAAATTGCTGGTCATATTTGACCCAAAACATTCTCACGTGTTAACAAGCCCAACCAACCTGCCCATTTTGCCACCTAGCCATGCAAAGTAACTAGCAGTTTTGCTAACAATCTTAAGTTGGTGATATACATTTAAGCTTATTAATATTATTGTTCCACTACTCTTTAAGCATGTGTAATTGTATGTAAATGTGACACTTTTGACCATTTACTTATAAATAGTTAATGTGGGTTATGTTTCATCTCTGCATGTCAAACATGTAACATAAAAAAAGAAAGGGTCCTAATATAGAGACACCCCACATTATAAATCGACACCCTCCTATACGCCTCGTATGGCACCATACGCGGCGTACAGGGTCGAAAACACTGAAAACGAGAAAAAATCAAGGGGGCTGTCAGAGAGCTATACGCCCCAGATAGCCCTATACGACCCCCTATATGACACAAATAGGGCTATACGACGCGTATAGCAAATTTCGACACTGACTACGAGGAAAAATTCAAGGGGCTGCTAGAGGGGTTATACGCCCCGTATAGGGCTATACGACTCCCCTATACGATGCGTATGGGGCTATACGACCCGTATAAAATTTTCGGGTGTTGATTTTGTGGTGTCCAAAGTGTATTAATAATGCATAAGGTCTCCTCAAATCATTTCATTAAAAAATTATATTAATATTGAATTACCATAAACATTTTTAATTAGATTTGGCACATTATTTATTTGTAAAAGTTGGACAAATTTGTTTCGGGCCAACCCAAAGCAACCCGTAATACAAATTGTCATTAGTATGTAAGCTATCATTTGAAAATCCAATGATTTTATCATTTGAAAATCTCATGATTTAATATACCTTGTAATGATTTATGATGTAGAAAATTTATTCTAACAGCAGATTGATGCAAGATAACGAAATATTTTTTGCAGTTTCAGGTGTGCCGCACGTACCAAATCATATATATAAACACAATAATCATGAGATCCAGTATAAATGTACTTCTGGCCAGTGCTGCAAAATTACAAACAAATAATATGTTACGGTCCAGGATTAGTATAGCAAAACCCCACCCCCACCACACACACAAACACTAAGAGAGATAAATTTACAATTTAACAAGAAGACATCTTGTTCCATGCCTATTTTCATCCCAAATTTGATTCTATGCATGCGTAACACCTTCAAAATTGTTTTATTAAGAAAACTTACACTGTTACTGATTTATTGTAAATAAATTATTTTTCTTATCAACACATTATCTATATAATACCGAAAAATGCCAAAAAGTATGAGCCAACCAAATCCAGCCCATTTGACTTGCACTAAAAGAGCACGTTTTTACTTGTTACCCAACCCACTAGTTTTGTAACGGCCTCATTTGACAATAAATAAGAGTTTATATTTGCACACAAAAGCTACTAGTATACACAAGCATAATTGGTATAGTTACCTATATTCGGGTGAGAAATAGCAGCGTATAAGTGTACGCAATACTGAATGACCTTTATATGTGGCAACAGATTGGTCACATGGATGCTTTATATCTCGTGCCCTAAATGGGTAGTCCATCCATCTATAATCCCATTCATAGTTCCTAAACCCAGGAGGACTGAAAAAGAATAAAAGAAAACAATATAAATCAAAATTATATGCATTTATTAATGTAATTTATTTGAGAAATTTTAACAACCTAGATGAAGCCCACTTTGAAATGACCATTATCAGCGTATCAACTGTCATGATCTATATTCCCACATTTTTTCCCACAATAATAGAGTATTTATTTACAACAAAGTCAAACAAGTTGACTAGATCATATTATAGATCAATCTTAACCTTCTACGGAAATGGATAAATAAACAATAGCTTATGGGTATGTTATGTCTGGAAAAAGTATCTGGAGTTGGAGCTTTTAATTAAAGTTGTGAGCTGGAGCTTTAGTTATATAGAAGTGTGTGGGAAATATATGCAACTCTAGCTGAAAAGTGTAAAATGAAAGGACAGAAGCATAAATATGTATTAGTCAAGTGATAATCGCGAAAGGGTATACAAGTAACTTCATAATGCTTCTTAAGTAACTCAACTTTATCAAAATAATAGCTAAAGTTTTGGCATCCAAACAATGAGTTTTTTCAAATGATTTTCATTTTCAAAAACAAAAGCTTCCAGGAAACTCTGTACCACACATAGCCTGTGTAGCAAATAACATGAAAATTAGATGTTAAATATGGTTGAAGCTAGGGCAAAAAAAATAATTTTGGCTCGTCTTCTCAAGAACGTACTGTTTCATTAGTCACCCCTAGCACATTCCTCACCTACCTAAAGATGCCAACAAGCTTTCCAAAATTTGTAACTATATAGGTTCCTTCATGCATTCAGGATGCTAATCTTGAATGAGTGGCAAGATTGATAGAATAACAGAGATTTTACCAGGATTTTTTTCAAATTCAGTGTGTAGATCTTCATAATATTAGATAATAAAGGTTTATGAAAGAACAAAGAGACAAGTAAAAAGAAGAGATATTGCCTCAATATAATATGTTAATTGAACTTTAGCTTATATACATCCATTTCTATTGCCTCTAAAGACACATAATGTTGTAAAGATAATGTATGCATTCACAAATACTATGATATTATCATATTAACATGATATTATCATATTAACATACCGAGTGGCATTAGAGGACATTTTTCTGATATCCCAAAGCTTGATCGTCTGATCTTTTCCATTTGAAATGAAATAACGGCCATCATTACGACTGTCAAGAAATGTAATTCCTTCTAGATGCCCCATAAGGATCCCAGCTGGCTTTCCTCTTGATTTCAAACAACGCCTGTCCCAAACCTATAAATTCCAATCCATTAATACTAATATTTCCATCTGTCTTTCTAAAGATATAAGGATTTCCAAATGCAAGACTTGTCTGTTACTAATGACAAAGATGTAAAAAATGGATTAAATTTTATAAGAATTTACCTTACAGAGATTATCATCACTCCCAGAATATATCAGATGGCTGGCTTCATCAGCAAAGCACACACTGTTTACATCTGACTGCATATGTAACAACATTATGCAATAAGGGACACAACTAATAGCGCATTGACACGTTGTCAAACCAAACAAGTGAAGATCTATAATACGTTAGTAGAGGTGGAAATTTCAAACCATTTTACATGTAAGGTTTTAATGGAAAGAAAGACTTATGTAGAAGAGACATTAAAGACAAAATAAGTAGTAAATGAATACACACCAAAAATTGCTAGTGATGGTATTACCGTATGTGCTTGAATTCGAAGGGAAAGTTGGTTTGCTTCAATGTCATAAATATATATTGAATCATCACTACTTCCAGCTACAAGTTCTCTGCCATCATTAGAAAATTTTACAGAAAAAATTCCAAACGAATACCCCCCTTCATCATCACCAGCAAATTCGAGCCCTTCGTGTATCTCCTGCAAATTTCCAAATCATCATTATCAAAAAGAAAACACTATTTTGCACCTAATAGCTGAATCAAATGAGTGATACAGTTGTAAAGTAAAATATACTAGAACTAAACAAACTGTTTGATATTTGATAGCATATTGAAGAGAAGAATGAATCTGGGAATGATTGGGAAAACATATATCTATAACTGTTGGGATTTGGGAATATGTAACAGTAAAAACTATAATTAACCCAGAACTAAATTTACAAAGGTGAAACATACAAACCGTCTTACTTTATTTCTCATGATTGTCAATTGTGTCCTATCTATGAACAAGCATTTGAATAAACACACATTCTATCCTATGATTGTGCATACTATTATTTGTAAGTTAATCTCTGTTGTCATACTTTGTATTTATAATGCATAAAATAATTTTTTATTTGTTAATTTTATTTATATTTTGTTGATGGAATTATAAACTAGTATCACATTTAGATTTTACATTACTCATTTATATTTTATAGTAAATATGAACGAATATAAGGCGTGGAACATAGATGGAAGAACTAGATATGGCAATTCTGATCACTTTACGGGTGAAAGGAACAATGTGGGCTATATTATGCAACTAGAGGGTTAGAGAAGTAAACGTTGAACAATTAGCTAAACTGAAACCAGATTGAATGGGTCAAGAGTTACCAAGATGCATTAACATTCTAAATTGTGACAGTTAAGCGATGCTAATTAGGAACTCCATAAGAAGACATGATTGGAACCTTAGTTAAATAAAAGCATGAAGAAATAACACATTACAACGAAAAAGAAACAAAAAAAACCCACATATTACTACTCACAAAATTAATGTAGTCATAAGTCATACCGTTACATTTGCATGAGACTCTGTTGCAGCAGATCCAATATTAACAATGTTGACGATAGGAGACATAGTCGCATAAACCTGCAAGTAGCGATATAATGTCTATATCTCAAAAAACTATACAAACTAATAAATGGAACCAACTGCTTTTGTCGATCCATTAAAGATACGGAAACAAATTCCATAATTAATTGATAGGCTTAACACTCCATGAACATGCAGTTAACACATTTCTATGCTACAATCAATAATTGAAGGTGAATCACTTTTAGGAGAAAGTTTATTTAAAGAAAAAAAAACTCACCAGGAAACGTTTATCTGGTGAAAGTGATGTATCAGTAACTGTCCATCGCAAGCTTTTAGCAATAATATTCTTTTGAAGTTTCCACCCCATTTCAGCATTATAAACTTTAATATGACTTCCCTGTTAAATAGGGTAATTATTTACCAGTTTAAAACATACAGTAGCTCCTAATAGTAAAGACAATCTTAACCCAAATAAACCACAATATTCTTGTTCTTGATGCGTAATTAAATTCAGTTTGTGTTTGGATTATCATAACTTCAATAATATAACAAAAGGAAAGAATACCTGAAATGCAGCAACAAAAAGGGAACCATCATTTGAAAATTGTGAGACATAAGCTCGTGTAGTCAACTGGTCAACAATAGAAGGACCTTTAACGGGCAAATATTTGTTTAAAATATGACAACGATCTGCTGTAGAAAATCGTCCTCGGCCTGAATAATTCCCTTCTCGCCCCATTAGCATCTTCACAGGCGAAACCGAAAACTCCTCTCTTCGTGAAAGAACCCGCTTTAATCTTTCATGGGGTGCTGACCTCATCTTTGTTAGTTGAGCAACTTCATGATCCAAATCATTCTGTGATGAAGATTGGGGACTACCACTTTCATCTCCAGCAGGAGACAATTCACTATCAGAATAATTCGGGTCTATTTCCAATCTACTCAGAGCATATCCCATAGCCCTAAAGAACATCTTAACATAAACACTTCATAAACGTGTCGTGCCTCAGAATATCATAAACCATTACACCATGCTCCTTGCAAACCCTGAACAAATATATCATATCATATATTCATATCCCCCTTCTCAAATACCAATTGCCCCTTCCCCAAGACATGCATTCCAGATTCAAAGATGAGTATGCATTCATTAGAAATTCATCACAAACACCTTCATATTCATTAATCTGTAGTAAAATTCACTCAAAAGTCAAAATCTCTTGTTCTATATGAATTTGATAAACCTGAAGTCTAAATCATCTACTGATTCAGTGATAAATTATGCATTATAGAAGCTTAAACAGTTCATAACCAATTACCATCAATCCATCATGTATTCATGTGGTATATTCACTAATTCATCTGAACTATAGAACCTTAATAACCACAAAACCAACGAATTCGAGAAGATAGAATCACACTACCATTAGCGCTACATGTATTCATCGACTACAAACGATAAAAACGAAACGAACAGACCGTATCATCAATCGAAGCTCAAAAATTACAACATAAACCACCAGACAAATTACATCATCATCATCATCAACAAAAGTATAATTGAAGAGAATTTGAAGTGTAATTAGATGAATTAAACAGTGATAATTGAGGTTTTGAATCACCTGAAGCTCACTGGATATGAATAGGGCTTCGTGGTTATCTGAATTGAATCACCTACCTTGAGAAATTATTATTTATTTTCACAAGTTTCGTACTACTTTGTACTTTGTATTACAACTATAAATATAAACTAGATTTTTTACCCGTCGCGCGTTACAGCGGCGTACGTGGGTTGATAAAGTATATACTATAATCGACCCGCCTCGTTTCTAAACTAAATTAACACTAAAACGTATATTAATTCGAATTTATACCGTTAAATAAAACATATTACATTCGACATAATTCCAAACAAAATTTACATCGACACGTACACCAACTCAAAACGCACATAGATATAACCACATGCGATGGTATCGTATGTAACGTGATAAAGAATAAACTACAATCTCTCCTACTTGTTTCCAGACTAAATTTATGTTGAAACGTAGAGTAACTCGAATGTATACCGTCGAATGAAAACGTATTATATTTGGCGTAACTTGTTTCCAAACGTATTATAATAGGTTCCATAAAATTATATTTGATGTTTTTTCTACATAGTAAAAAGTTGATTAAAATTAAGATGAATGTTAAATGTTAATAGTTATAAGGAGATAAACATCCAAAAAATGTTAATAGTTATAAGGAGTTAAATTTCCTAATGCTTCAACCCATTTATATATACACAGTTAAAAAGAAGAAGAAACAAAACCTAAGTATAATTTATCAACACAAAAAGATGATTCTTCTTATTGAATCATAAAATGATAAGATAAAGATGTTGATTTACATATATGTATATTATTATGAAAATGAAAATTGATGTTGAATGGGTCATTTTATAACCCTTAAGAGTTAGAACGCATTTAAGTTTTACTTTCTAGGTATGGTTATCGTGAGTTGCAAAAAGAAACTACGTTATACAAATAAAACAATACTGCGTATATAAATTTTATAAAAATACTACTCACTTGTAGCATTTTATCCGTCGATGGGATGAGAAGATGACGATTACATCATGGTAAGAAGTTCCAAAACTATCCCTCAATATTGTTTATAGAAAGTTGTGACTAATTTAAATAAAACTCAAACAACCGTATGAAGAATAAACCAAAAGTAGTTTAACTTATAAAATATATTACCTAGTGACGTAGATGTTGTTTAAAAAAGTTATAAGGGTTTGAGAACAACAAATACTGTAAAAGAAATATTAACAATTTAATCTACCAGTCACATTTGTGGCAATAAATTTTATATACATAAGTCTTATATAATATTAATGAATTAGATCTTAACATGTAGTACATAAGATAACAGGCCATGTTTAGAAGTTAGAACTTGTGATTTTTTTTTATTTTCACCCATGTAATTGTAACTTGTAAGGTGCAACCAGTCAACCACCGGGCTAAGAGCCCAAATTATGTTTTGGATGACTAGTTTTTTTAGGTAGACATTAAAATAATTATGTCATGAAATCATGAATGCATTGGTTACCTCTTTCTGAAATGAAAAAATACAAAAAAACATACGACGTGACATAATAACAATTAGTATTAATTATCACAAGATAATTTATTAGTGACATTGAATAGAAGCACACCATGACAGAACAATCATCAAGACTAAAATAGTTATGTGGTTAAAACTAAAGACAAACCTAGAATGTGGCAAACCGCGGCCCACATAAAAGACAACCAAAGTGAAATACAAGCTAGGATATGAAACCCTTTAAATAAAAAAATCCATACGTTCCACTTAAAATGTCTAACGTTTATTTGACGTATTCATAATTTCTATTACCGATCATGTCCTTAAATATATATAAATCTAATAAATTCAGTCTCGTATTATCATCTTATGTCAGGTTGGTTTGTCTTTGCTTCTCATCTCTTCCACTATAAGGATTTTTACGCTCCTTGCTAGTGTCGCCAGTTGCTTCCTCTGCACGTGCTTGAGAGTTGAGCCATCTCAATACCCTCCCTTATCTTATCTTAAATGCATGTTACCCTTAATTTATCCATAAAAACTTAATTGCTTATTTGGTACAACATTGTGTGTCCACGCAGTCACATCAGCATCCTCGTCCCTACTATTTTCAATTGTCGCATCCATGTCTTCTTGATTAGCTAGTAACCAGTTCCATACATTATAGTCAGTAAAACCGTCTTCTTGGCTAAGTCTAACAACAATAAAACAACTGTCGAAAAATTATTTTAACCTCGTGGTCAATCATCTCCATCTCATGTCACATTTAGTTAAACCCCTAGTGCAATGAGGACCCTCAATATCAACTACTACACAACATTCCAACATATCACGTTTTGTTGGCACCCCCTATGATCGCCAAAACCCAATAATATCCAACAACCCCAAATCTGAATTGTAATAATTGTAACCAAATATGAAAAAGACCAACAATTCAAAATAATTCAAACCACATATGTAAATAATCAAATCAAATCATACAAAACCATTTTTAAAAATCCAAACGGACATGATGATTAATCAGTAATAATGACTAACTAGAGATGGTTTCTGAACTGTTGGCGACAAAGGAACCAACTCAAGAGCCATGAACGGTTGTAACCAGAGAACCGCTAACGGGCGAGGAAATATGAAAAAGTGAATAGGGTTTTAGGTAATTTTAGGCATTTTAAACATATAGGTAAAATTGTCAATTAAAAAAACCAATACCAAAAGAAAATGGATAT
Source organism: Flaveria ramosissima (assembly GCA_025215565.1). NCBI lineage: Eukaryota > Viridiplantae > Streptophyta > Magnoliopsida > Asterales > Asteraceae > Flaveria > Flaveria ramosissima. Next base: position 26,496,818 of record CM046045.1, read on the forward strand.
TTATCCCGGGACCAAAAGGGACAAGTAAAACAGTAAAATCTATACGATTAATTTCTATACGTTATGGAAGAATATATGAAATTTTAAGACACCATGTACATGTGGGATGTGTGATGAACTGGGTAGTAAAAATCAATTTCATGATATATTCGATACTTTATCATTTACACAGAATTTGGTATTTAGTATATTCTAGGGGTAGTTTATTGATAGTTTATTGTTTTCCATGTATGAATAAACATTTAAATAAATAAACATTTAAATAAACACACATACATGTCGCATGGTTAATAAAAATACATATATACATCACCAGATCACATGTCTACATTAATATTTTATTTTTATATTTATTAACTTAAATTAATCGATTAGAAACACATGAGCGCATCTAGTGTAGTGGTATCATAGTACCCTCCCACGGTACTGACCGGGGTTCGATTCCCCGGATGCGCAGCTTTAGGTAATTTTTTTAAATGGATAAAATAGTTATATTTCATATTAAGCCAATTAAATTAAATTAGTAATGTCAAGACAATTATAATTTAATATTTATAAAATAAAATAATACTGTTTGTATGTAGAGGAGTCAAGAGAATAAAAAATAAACATCACACGTTTTTGAAATGAGGGTGTTTAATTTTTTTTTATATAAACCCTTGCGGAAATTTACAAATTCTACAACGATTATCATGTTATTCTTGTATTTTATTTGGTAAGAATATATATATATTTTTTAATTTTAAAGTTATAAACAAGAAGAATTAAACCCTTCTTTGTCCCCCAGTTTTCATTTTTTTTCCCTTGAACACAAAAATTGTAGCATTTGTATGTAATTAATCAAATTTATTAGTTGAGTTTCTTACATTTATCATCATTTAAAGCTTGCTTTTTGATCTCATAACTATTAACTATACCATAAAAAATACTTAGCTCCCATGACAAATAGTAAATATATTCATTATCACTTATTCAAATGTAGACTTGGTCAATAGATTCTCACAGAGGAAATGCAATAACAATATTAATCTCAAACTAAAAGGAAGGAAAGGAATATGAACATATTGTTGGAAACTCATGTGAAGGAATAATTCATACTGTTAATTTATCTAATTACACTCAAATGTTTTAACTTTTTATCAACACCAATCACATTCATATGATAATCATAGATTATAATTGATTTAGATTTGATAGTTTATTTTGATTTGATAATTAATTTGATTTGATATCACATGTAAAGATGGTGTGTTTTTACTTTTCGTTTATGTTTATTGAGATTTTTACATATTTCCCCTTCCTAAGATCTTAAATTACATATTTTCCCAAGACATAAAATTAATTACATGTTTTTCCTTCCTAATAAACATATATTACATATTTATCCATTTTGTTAAAATTAACCTATCAAGTGACTATTTATCTTGTTTTTACTAAAAGATTTTTACGTATTAATGTTTTGTTATTATAATTGTTTGAACCTTTGGCAATTGTGTTTTGTATTTGGAGATATAACTTGGATTACGGTGATTATTGTTTTGAAATGAACTTTTGTATTTGGAGTTTTGATTATATAGTTTTGATTTATATAAAAAACTCAAACTTCAAGAAATATGTCTTTGATGTTCTTAAAAAGTGAAATGCGTAAAAATAACTTAGTAAAATAATAAATACAATAACCATTTAATAACTAATTTTAATAAAATAGGTAAATATGTAATATGTTTGTTTTACAAGGGAAAAATATGTAATTAATTTTTTAACTTGGGATGTAATTAAAGAGTTTAAGAAGGGGAAATATGTAAATGCCCCATGTTTATTATAGGCCAAAATATTACTAAAACTAAATGTAAATTTAGGATTGCTATGCGAGTATGACTAGTTTTTAACCAAAAGAAACATAAAAAGTTAGAAATATTATTAGTTAAATTACTGTTATAAATTATTATCAACCAAGTAATTTAAAGCTTGAATCGATACATATAAGTTTATTGTTGAAGACGGGCATTAGAGTTAAAATTATTTGAAGAAGATCAATATTCAAAACCTAACATATAATAATAGATTATAAATTAATATAATTTAAAAGTAAATTAGACCCCGAATCAACTTTTTAAAAATGATTAAGTTTTCTTATTAAAATTAATCTAAGAAAAAAGTTTAGGAGTATGTAGAAAGTTAACAGGGTTGGGTGGAAATTGACCTAATCGCCACAACATGACAAACACCCCACTACCTTCCAAAACCCCATCTATTATTATTACTTGCCTTTATTTCTTATTTTTGCTTGAAATCATTGCTGTCTTAATATTGAAATTTGGGGATCAACTTACATATGATTTTACAAGTTGTTACAAATTTTGCAAAAATTAAGAATAAAATTATATTCTCTAAAAGTTTCTTTAAGAAAATATGACAAATTTGTATCATCATTTATTGCATTAATATAATTACATTTGATTTGATTATAATATTAAATGTTAATATATTAAACTATTCCATTTTCAAGACTTTCATTCAAATATATACAATTAATGGATTTATAATTTGATTTATAAGTGTCTGACTATGTTATATAGGTCTAAAGGATATAAATAAATTAGGGACTAAACCATCATAATTGTTTTTACACGGTTTAAAGTTTTAAAGATCGTTTACTCTTGTTAGCAACACTAAAAGTTACGATAAAAGTCAATTGTCAATAATCCTTCAAAATAAAGGGTTCTATATTATTCACAATTTGAATACTAGTTAAGTAAATAAATATGTTCAATAAAGAAAAATTAAATGGGGTTACGAACTGGCATTTGACCAAATGATATCCGGATGTATAATAGGATTAATAGGTGTTTTTTTCTTTGAATATCGGTTGTTTAAATTCTACAAAGGAAGCCGACGAAAAATATAAAAAAAAAGTTTCACAAAATTAATGAATATACATTAAAATATAAAGTATGTTTACCTTTTCAAATTAATGATACTTAATCAACACTCAATTCATTTATCACTTTTTAAATGATTAATTAGATCACTAATCATATTCATTACTCAAATACAAAACTTGAGACCACACTCAGTAGGAAACTCACATCAGGTGAGAAAACTCCTGGCCCAACTAGACCCTCCTTTTATTATTGTCACATGTGAAACTTAAATCAAATACCTCCACCTATGTTTATGAGATCTTGAGGTATCTCACCCTAACCACTTAAGTTAATGATCATTGGTATTCATTCATCACTTATATTATTTTTGTTGAAAGGTGGAGTGTCAGTCCTAACATATCTCTCATCCCTAACACGCTAGCATTTATCTCTCATACAAGCACATTATTTGTCACATTAAATTCCTAAACCAAAAATACTCACCCCTCAACTTTTTGGATCGGGCATTTGGACGTGATGGAAGTCCTATACATTTTAAACTCTCTCGAGCCATGTCCAAGGCATACGAGGAAGGGGTGCGGTGGGGAGAGCCGAGGTGTGACAACATGCCCTCTGGCCTCTGTGGTTGTAGCGGTGGTGCTGAGGGTGCAACAAACCCGCTACGTATGGTCTTACTCCCAACTAGTCATTATCACGTCCTAAATGTCCAATTTTTTCCATATGGTTTATCCCGAAAAATCCCAATTTTGGTGATTTTCGGGATCAGTACTTTCAGTTCGGTTCCGTATCGATACAGAGTTCATCCATACGGAGTTGTACATTTGCTGGTAAGAAAAACAATTCTAGTGATTTATACAAAATATGTTGTAAATTCCAACGACTAGTTAAAAGAAAAAAAAAAGAAAGAAAAAACAATGCCATAGTTAATATTTGTCCGTCAATAAAAATTTTAAATAGTTTCAACTGGCATTAAGCCTCCCGCGTTGCGGCGGGGGCCGTTAAACGGGAAACAAATAGACGTATAAACGTTGAACCACACGCGCACGTTGCGGCGTGCTAACTCGTAAAATTTGAACCTAAACGTAAAACGAAAAATTTGTAAAAGATGAAAGTATAAGAAAACAAAGTTGAAAATGAAATATTATAGATGACAAGTTATAAAAGATGTAAAAGTGTTAGGGTTAAAAGTAACAAAAGAAAAAAAAAACAAAAACAAAAGAAACAAAAGTGTGTACAACCCATTAAGACATAAGTACAACTTATAATGCACAAACCACTTGTTAATTAATATTATATAAAATTTTGACATGCTAGTAGTAAGTATCGGTAATTTAATGAAAAGCTATACTAAAAACAAAATAAATATGTTAGTTTTCCTAATTGCATTTGCTTTTCAAAAAAAGAAAATATTTTTATATCGATTTATTTTAAACGAGTAGAATAAGATAATATCGAACATAGGATGAGGTGTAGAGAGAAAGCGTGTGGCACATGCACAGCCACCTGCAAATGAGACAAATAATGCGTCCAAATTCACCACAACCATCCTAATACAATGTCCCCCATTGATTCTTCAAACAACAAATCTTTTGAAATATTTTTTTATTATTATATAAAATTTAAATAATGAGATTGTGTTTAGATAAATTAATAATAATATGAAGTAATATCGTATAATCCATTTATACATATTGTATGGGTAATGTAATGGAGATATTATTGAAATGAGTATTTGTCTTAAGGCAGTCTTTTTATAATAAGATTTACTACTTTAAAGTTTGTACATGTATCGTCATCTTCAAATCTTTTGGTATGAGTTAGAAATAGGCTTTGATAAGCGGTTACACGATTGTTTTATGTATCACAAATCAAAACATAACATGTTTATTTGATTCTCGGGATTTTTTTATTTAAAATTAATTATGTGTAAACGACCATAAGATATAATTGAAAGTTATTTTTATGTTGCATATAATTTTATAGAAACCATCTTTTATCTTCAAAATGTTTACATTATATTTAGTCTTCTTACATACGTTCATGTTTCTTAATGTATACAAGAATACATCATGCTTTATTATTCACCCAACCTTATCTTATGTAGATGCTAGCAAACCACTTACATCTATGTTATTTGACGCTTAATTTTTTATACTTCTATTTTTTGTTTTAAGAAATAAGTTATATCAAACAATAAGTGTTTTATAATTAGTATAATATCAACTCAATCACACCTTTTAATATCCAAAGTTTTTTATTTTTTTTAATGTATATAAACTTGTATTTATTGCTAGTTTAAGTCTTTGGTTGTTAAGAGTTTCTTCAACGCTGAAGAAACTTGTGTCACATAACGTTTGTATTCATACGTTCGTGTTGGAGGTGGGTTTTTTTGGTAAGGGTCTGTTTGTTCATGTGTGGATTTCCAAACACCAACAAACAGTTATAGTGGGTCCATATACATACATACTGAGGAAGTTATGTTGAAATTAAAATTAGTAATTTTAAAGCATTCACAGTAAGTTTTTATCTTTATTCATATAATTACATTAAAAATCATTATATTTTTTTATCATTTTCAAATAAATAATACTTTTTATACCCTTATCATTATTTTTTTCTCTCTCCTTCACTCACAATCACTTTCAAAAAATATTAAAAAAATTATAAAGATTGAACAATGATTCTTCAAATATACCAATCCACAATAACATTTTCTTTCTCTTTCACTCACAACCACTCAAAATCATTCCATATAATATACCAAACACATTCACATATTTTTAAGGACTCTACTGTAAATGCTCTTATAGGATGAATGAGAATAAGATATGACAGCTGATGTAAAAATATGACGTGCCAGTTAATGTCTCGTTCGTGTGGGCTTCTTTGGTTTAACGTCAAAGATGCTTTTATGCAACTATATATAATAGAACGTACATTATTTTTTTGAGTATTTATACGTAATAAAATACGTGGTTATCAACTCTTGGTTATAGACTTTATATATACTCTAATAAAACAAAATAATTATCAGCCGCATGGTCACTTTTTAACATGTTCACATCATCTACACTTAAACTCCACTTAGGATTGTCCATATGTCACCACCATGATAAATTTATAATTTTGGTAAAAATCTTGATTTCAAAAAAGTTTGCTTAATAACTTTCATTTAATACTATAATAATCAAAAGAATTTATTTCTAGAAATAAATAATTTTATTTTATTAAAAATAATTTAATAAGACTTAATTTTGTTAAACATGTATATAAAAAGGTTATGTATATTTATGAATAACAAATTTTTTTCATACCTTAAATATGTTTGTTATATACAATAAATTAATTGATATGTAATTTATAACATATTGAATATACTCTATTATATAATTATTTCAATTCTTTTAACACACGAGTATGTAATCTAGTGTTTATATAAAGGATCTCTTGTAATCCACAATAGAACTTCTCATTTATTAAATAATAAAGTTTTTCCTCATGTTGTGATTCTTTCTTAAAAATAAATTATATACAATAATATAGTTTTTAAATAAACTTAAAGAATCGTCTGTCTTTTCTTTTCCACCTATGCATGTTAACGTACTATAAAAAGTACAGGTAAGAAAAGGATACTTTAGAAGGAAATTATTGATATCTTGTAAATCATAAATGTTTACGGTGTGATTCAGTAGATCGCTGACGGAGATTTTGTAAAACAACAAATTTAACCATCGGGTTGGTTCAACCGGTTAAACTAGCGAAATTTGAGGGTTTAACGATTTTTAACGACCTTTCTTTTTATTTTTCCTAAAAAGTGTGATTTTTTTTTAATTTATAAGAATGGTATAAGGATAATACATACACTTTACATGTTAATAGAATGAAAGAAGATAAATATTAAATAATAAATATTAATATTATATATTATATATTATATATCAAATATTATATATTATATATTAAATACTTAATATTAAATACTAAATATTAATACTAAAAAATATTAAATATTTAAGTATTAAATTTTAATATTTAATATTTAATATTAAATGGTGACTCGATTCATGCCTATGCTGTATTATCTCATATAATATTATATAATTTACTATTTTTTTATTCTTAAACTCCAATGAAATTTAGAAACATCATCCGATTTTTAGAAATTATAGTTGGTTTACAATCAAGTGATTATGGGTTAAATCATGCAAAGTGTAGGTGTAATGTTTTTAAAAACACAGTAGACGTTCAGTAAAAGTGTATGTGTTTGACGACAAAATTTTTTTATCGCTTTTGTTAATAAACTTACTCTAAATTCTCTCACTTTACTAACCAAATAATATACACAATAAACTTAAGAATCAAACATGTTATAAAACTACTTTCCCATAATGCATATATCACATAAAATATGAAGCGATAGATTTGATGCTAATACCTTGTGATGGTCCAAAATAAAATGAAAATATTAGGGTCATAATATACAGACACCTCACATTATAAATCGACACCTCTTATACGCAATGTTTTCAGAACTAGATCGGACGTTGAACCGGACACCTTACTGGTTTGGTGGTCGGACCGGATTTAACTATATTTTAATTATATTTATATATGTAATTAAAGATAAGTAATTTATATATGATTTATATATATATTTTATAGTTATATATAAAACTTAACTATATTTGTATATCCAACACACTAATTTATGATTTAACACCCCGTTTTTACCCATTAAAATAAAAAAAAATTCAAAAACCGGTCCGAAGCGGTCCGGTTTCCCGGTCCGACCACCGGTTCGGGAAGAACCGGCCGGTTCAACCCCTCAAAAACGATTTATAGCGAACCGGACCGGCCACCGGACCGATCCCCGGTCGAACCGGTCGGACCGGCCGGTCCGATCCGGTCGCGAAAACACTGCTTATACGTCTCGTATGGCACCATACGCGACGTATAGGGTCGAATACACTGAAAATGAGGAAAATTCAAGGGGGCTATCAGAGACCTATACACCCCATATAAGCCTATACGACACATATAATGCAATACGACACGTATAACAAATTTCGACACTGACTACGAGGAAAAATTCATAGGGTTGTCAGAGGGGTTATACGTCCCTTATAGGACTACACGACCCCCCTATACGACGCGTATGAGGCTATACGACCCGTATAGAAATTTAAAATGTTAATTTATAATTTTAGATTGTCCCAATAAACAAATAAAAAAAGTTTGAAATAAAAAGAAAATGTGAATGATTGCTTGTTTTCTTTAACATTGGACTTTTGAATATAAAAAGAAAAAAGAAAAAAAAAAGCAAAAAAGGAAGGGTATAGAGGAACGTCTTGTCGCCACGTGACTTAGCGTCGGCCGCACGCGGATAACCATTTGTCATTTATGAGCCCTCAACCAACACTACGTCGTTTTCAACCTTTTGTCTTATTTCCACATATTCCATATCATATACGGTCTATGATATAAATGTATTTGTTTTTAATACCCTTTATATCAGAAGGTATTATAATCTCACTTCGTATTGTTGTCTAATTTTTTTATTTGGTTTCTACATGATTCTCAATATTGAACCACTTTTAAATAGATAACTATATGAATCATATAAACATTTAAACATTTAGTATGAAAGTTAATAAGAGGTTTTTTGAACGGCAAATATGCGACACTGCTTCGAATGATATGTGTTATATTAATCGGGTTCACCTATCCGTTTATCAACCAGGAAAGCACCCCAACCCTCTCAATAGAAAATTCATTGTTGAGAAAACCTCAAGGCTCAACTTCGAAAATTTACAATGGACTTTATTCATCATATTTATAATTTATACTAAAAATTATTATTGATTTTTATATTTTTAATTAAATAATATTTTTTATACATTTATCATTATATTTTTTTCGTCTACACTCACAAGCACTTTAAAAAAATATTAAATAATTTATAAGAGTTGAAAAATGTTTTCTAAATATACAGACAAACAATAACATTTTTTCTTTAATTCACTAATAATCATTCTCTATAGTATAAAAAACACGCCTACACGATTACAAAAAATCCAATATGAATACTTTCAGCCATAATGAGAAAAGAAAAAGATGTGCTTAAAAACAATTTATGATCACACTTAAAACAATGTATATAAGTGTTTATACGGTTATCGTAATTATTTTGTTTTTCTTTTAATTCTAATTAGTTATTTATTTCCTAATTACCATCATCACAAATGTTTATTGTAATCTAGAAGCATTCGTTTCATTACGTAGCATAGTTGGTTTTTAATTAAAGATCTTTTGATCATTTTATATACCGGGTTAAACCTTTATTCCTTTGACTATTTTTATCTTAGTTAAATTATTGAACCTTTTTGAAATTTGAACTTGTTTATTTGTTTGATACAATTACAAGATAGAATCCATTATTGAAAGATTCTTATATGATCGTATTGTTAATCTAATTATAAAAGTCATATTATTAGCTAGTTTTATATTTAACTTTGTTTACATTGACAATACCTAATTAGATTGTTAAGACATTTGTTAGTTGCTCATTTGTCGTCTAACATGTACGATTTGTTTGTTTATTATCGTGTATGCAAACTAGTTTCAACGCAACAAAGTATAATACGGATCGTAGGTGGTCCAACTTATGCTTAATGTCATAATAACTTTCTACTTATGAAAATGTTGGCATATGATACGTGTACACACTTTAATAACATATGATACGTGCAATTTGGGTGTATTTGATTCATAAGTGACTCAAATTTGATTCTAAAATATGTGATTTGTAGTGGTTCTTGTTTATGACACATCAAGTTATACGATATGTGTTTCAAAGTGGTCCACTTATGATACCGAACTATATAATCTCACTATCGATTATTGGTTTAATAAATACACTTTATGATGACATTACATTTTGTTAATATTACTACCTAATTTTAAATAAAGTTAATTGTTAATATCAATTCTTTTCATTCCACACGTTTGTTGTAAACTATATAATCTCACTATCGATTATTGGTTTAATAAATACACTTTATGATGACATTACATTTTGTTAATATTACTACCTAATTTTAAATAAAGTTAATTGTTAATATCAATTCTTTTCATTCCACACGTTTGTTGTAAACTTGTAATGTTGTTATATTTATGTTTATATACTTCATTTGATATCGCTACTCTAAGGCATATGTATATTTAGATACATATGTTCTCGTCTTGTGTTAAATGGTTTTTAATTACTCTATAAGTTTGTGTGACTTTTAAAACTATAAATTTTATCAAAATGTGGTATATTATGTTTGATAGATTGATAGTAGTGTTAAGTCGCTAACGTTGCATACCATTTTATGGTTTTTGATTTAAAAGTCCACTAATTTCCACAAAAATATTTACTGATAGTCATTTCATTTGTTTTTCTAAGTAAATAAAGTAAATGTGTTTTATACAAGAATTAAGTGTACCTAATAGTTATGTACTTTTGCAGTGTTAACTTATGTAACGCATGGTTGTGTAGCTATTATGTGGTTGTACTTGAAAGAAAATGTTATTATTCACATAGTTTGCAACAAAAAACGTTTTTAACTTATGAAACAGGTTATCTCACATATATATGGTTTAGTTTTGCTAATACGATCTTATGTATTGGCGGGCAACACATGTTAATGGTTTAGTTTGCTAAGATGATCTTACGTATTGACAATACGTCTTTATATAAGATTTATACAAGAAGTAAAATCTCAAACGGTAAGATCATCCATTTAAAGTGATTCTCCTTAGATTATATCTAACATATAATACCAACACATAAGATCACTCCATCAAAACTAAATCACATAAATATTATATCATTAGTTTTGGGTCTAATGTACACATTATTATCTTGTATTCCTGCAAAAGATTGTTTCCACACATCCTTACCATTACTTCGAGATTCATCCCTTAAAAAAAATTATATGTCACAACAGTATTATCATACAAGCATTTCTTATATGTAAACACAATGAACTCGTGAGCAAATAAATAACACTTGAGAAGGTATATGAATATTGCATGTTATTAAACCTTTACTTCTTAAAAAAATGTTTTAGCAATGGGAGGTGCTTTTTAGTTTTTACTAACCAAAAGTGGTGTTTGGACAAAAAAAGAAATGTTTGTCACTTGTCAATAATTTACAAATAACTTAGTTTGTATAATTGTATGTAAGTTGTTATATCTTATGAAATACTTAAAAAGGTCGATGACGTGATATTAAAAAGAAAAATATCAACGACTCAAATAAAAACAAAATAAAAATTAGTTATCGTAGATCCTACTGAGGCTGAGAGACATAATTTGTTTATCGTGTTTGAAAGTTATAAATTGTATTATAAATCATCTGTAAAAATTAAGCATGCGTATTTAGTAAGTTGGAAAATACTTGGAAAAAGGCTGACAAATGACAAATATAGTTTATAAAAAGGGTTCTGGTCAGTCGGTGGTGTGTGAAACAATAACCCCTATGATAAATGGAGTTGAGTGTAAATGTCGAACAAGAAATGTTGTTTGGTCGATACACACTTTGTGTACTAATTTATGGCTTTACAATAATAATTTATTAATTATTAGAGCATCCGTATTGGGTTCGACAACTTCTACCGATAACAAAGAGTAGAATAGAGGGAGGAGAGAGATGACTCGTCAACTGAGTATTCTCTAACAAATGGATTTATTATTAAATTCCACACACTTGCATGCTATGCATACATAGTGTTATTTTTTTCTGATAAAACCTTATTGTAGTCATAAATACATGACACACACACTAAACATGATGTACTGTGTTTACAAAGGTTCTTAACATAACACACACCATTTATATACAAAATTTACATACTTTTGTACCATAATAATTTTAGTTTGGATTGTTTGAGTTGAAGCAAAATATACGAGTTTCACTTCATATTTGATTAATATTTTAGTTTCCGATGATAGTAAAAATACAAGAGTTGTATACGTTTTATCATAAACCCACTAGGACAGTCCTGACAGTCATGTTGGGTCATATCTCATCATACCAAAGTTAGAGTTTGACCGCAAGGATCAAAGAAACCCGTTAGAAATCCTAAGATCAGATATTCGAGGTATCGTCCTACGGATTATGTCAAATAAAGGAACTAAGAATGGGCTCAACTACTACATACAACTAAACCAAACATTAAGGACTTTTTTGATATTTTGTTAGCATTAAACTTTGAAACGGATTGTTGGACCATTGAATTGAAGTTTGGTTAATGAAAACTTTAAATTACATGATTCAAAAAGAATGCTTTATGGGTACGAAAATGTAGATAATGATAGTGAGAATGTACGATTGTACATGATTATATATGGCAATAGTATTTCCTTCTAGTTGCTTTCATGAGACAATAGACTATTTGTGAATAGATTTTCAATTGAGGGGATCAAATTTGACAAAAGTGAGAACTAAATACAACAAAATCACATCTTTTGGATAATTGAAGGACCACTTTGTAAATGTATAAACAAGTTTCTTAATCCGCACATCGAAGAGGACGTGTAAACTTGTTAGAAAAAAACCAACGTTGAAACGTGGCCAAGGTGCGAATTTTGTTACAGGTGTTGTGACGGTGTTATTAACATGATTAATTATAAAAGAAACATATAAAGTTATTGCAAATCGGTTTTAAGATTAAAACATAGATTTAAAACAGTATAATGTTTTGCACGTTGTGACTTGATAATTTTAAATGAAGTAATTTACATAAAAAATAAAAGAAAAAAAACAAAAAAGAAGAAAAAGGTGTTGGGCTCAAGGTACGAATGTGCGTCAACTACAACTCGAGTCATGCCTCGAACCAACTCCTCTAGGTCGATTTTGAGTTACAAATAGAAACAAACATATTTATTAGTAAGAACATTCAGGTAAAAAAGTAAATAAATCAATAAATAAAAAACAAAAAATTTTGTGAAACCACTAAGAAGAAAATGTAGCGAGACGTTAGGAAAAAACACTGAACTTGTTAAATGAGTTGTATATTACATGGAGTAACCAAATGAATCTCGATACATAAACACTCCAGGTTTTTTTTAATGTCGTATTTACGCATTTATGTAACTTTTGATAATCAAAAAACCAAAAATTATACAATATATCAATCAACCAAGTCACTTTGTGTCCATCTTTTTGCCACGTGATAACATTCTATTGACCATCAAAGTTTTTTATTTTTCACTTTTCACGCTTCGACCACAACTCATATTATTACTCTCCCCAAATTGATGGAGCGTGCTTCATCTATAACCCCCCACCCAGGTTCGAGTCAAGGGGATGCCATTTTGCTTTTCCTTTAACGATTTTAAGCTCTTCTTACGAGCATAGTTCTCTCACATTTTGTTTTAAATCTTAGTCATAAATAGGTTTGTAAACGAAACGAGCATTAGCGAAGCTTCTTTGGGGCCACCCCCCGGCTCTTTTTTCGTCAGTAGTGTAAACTTTCTGTTCGTTAGTGAAATTTTTTTAATAAATATATCCCCCTTCCAAAATAGTTTACTTTCGTCACCGCTCTCTTTAAGGTTTGGTTCAAGCTCTGCCACTGGAGCAGAGTTGAGTCAAGATGAGTTCGAGCTTGAAGTTTATCAAGCCGGCTCGGCTCGGGCTTGAAAATTCTAACGAGCTAATAACACTAGCTCGAGTTTGGGTCAAATACCGCCGCAACGCACAGGGTCATAAACTCATTATTTCTCCACTATTATATATAATACTAATTTTCAACTTAGTTATGTATTATTGGTTGTATTTCATGTTTTATAGGTTGTACTTTTAATTTTCTTTATTATTTTTTTCTTTTAAACTTTAACACGAATAGTTTTATCTTTTATATCTAACGCTTATATTTTTTTTACTTTCAACATTGGGCTCGTATACTTTTAATCTATTACAAATTTTTCGTTTTACGTTTCAATCTAAAATTTTCGAGTTAACATGTCGCAACATGCGTATGTGGTTTAATGTTTTTACCCCATTTTTTCTGTTTATCGATCGCTTCCGTTAACACATCACAACTGTCGTCCATGGTTCAATGTATTTACGCCTACGTTTTCTTTTCATTATTATTTCTTTTGTTTTGTGGGTTTTTTTAATATTGGTAATCAATTAGTGACGGTGTGACATTAATGTTGTTTAGCACGGTTTTATGCTTCCACCGCAAGGCGGTGGGACAAATACTAGTTAACTTAATAAAACCCAAAATGAAAAGTAAAAAACCCACGGGTCACCAGACCCGATTTGGGTAAAATGAGACCCGAAAAAAGAGTTGGTTGCATAAGTTGTATTGTATATGTGTTGGTGTGTAATTGGGTCTCTTTTCAACCAGTATTTCGGCCGCCTGCTTTGTCGTCTCTCTCGTCTCTCTTTGACTCCACTTTCTCTCACACACACCCCCATCTTTCTCTCTATTTCTTCTGTGTTTTTCTTTCTTTTTTTACATCAGACAAGTGTCTCATCTTCTTTCAGAAATGAAACATCACTTATTATGTGTGGTCAAACACTCATCTTTCGACTCTTGATCCTTTAATATTGCTGTTGTTGTGGGGATTAAGGTTTGAGGTTGAAGATTTGAAGGGTGATTCATGGCTGGGAGTAATGAAATCAACGCGAATGAAGCCAAGGTATTCTTGTTGTTGTTTGCTCTTTGATCTGTCTACTCTGCTCTGTTCTTCTTCTGTTTTTGTCTTGTTCCTCCTGAAATGGGTGGTTTTTTCTTTTGTTTTTGTGGGTTTTGATCGATTGTTTTGGTAATTGCTCTTGATTTTGTCTCTGGGTTTCTTACAGTTTGATTTGGGGATAAAGTTTTGGGTTTTGTTTTTGGGGATTTGCAGTTTTTTTGTTGACATTTGTGTGTTTTCAACGATGAAATTCATCATTTTCTTTCGTTTCTGATGGGGTTTTATTGTTTTAATCTGTGTTTTTCGTTCATTTCTTTATGGGTTTTGGGTATCTTCGATTTTTGACTGTAAATTTATGTTCTTCTTCTTCAATTTGGGGTGAAAAATGAATCTTTTACAGTGTTTTGATCGACTATTTTGATAAATTTCGCTTCGTTTTCTGATGGGTGTTCTTCATCTTCTTCAATTTGGGGCTAAAAACTGCATTTTTTGTAGTGTTTGATCGATTAATTTCATAAAATTGCTTCATCTTCTGCTGGGTGTTCATCTTCTTCAATATGGGGCTAAAAACTGCATCTTTTACAGTGTTTGATCGATTTATTTCATAAAATTGCTTCATTTTCTGTTGGGTGTTCTTCAGCTTCTTCAATTTGGGGCTAAAAATCGCATATTTTACAGTGCTTATTCGATTAATTTTGCTTGATTTTCTGTTGGGTTTTCTTCATCTTCTTCAATTTAGGGGTAAACTTTAAGCTTTCTGTTCATCTTCTCATGATTTCAATGGCGTTATTGCATCTAATACTGATTATTATTGTTTTTTTTCTTAACAGAAAGTAGTTCCTCTGCACACATGGATATTAATCTCCAACTTCAAATTAGCTTACAACATGCTCCGGCGACCCGACGGCACCTTCAACCGTGAACTAGCCGAGTTTCTCGACCGAAAAGTCGCCGCGAACACGGTCCCGGTCGACGGCGTCTACTCGTTCGACGTCGTCGACCGAGCCACCAGTCTTTTGAACCGGGTCTACCGGTGCGCCCCACCGGACACCGAACCCGGTTCAGCGGGTTCTCGAGTGTTGGAACTCGAGAACCCGCTGAGCACCACCGAGATCGTCCCGGTGGTGATCTTTTTCCACGGAGGAAGCTTCACGCACTCCTCCGCGAACAGCGCGATCTACGACACGTTCTGCCGCCGCCTCACCGCCCTGATCAGCGGCGTCGTGGTGTCGGTGAACTACCGCCGCTCGCCGGAGCACCGCTACCCGTGTGCATATGAGGATGGGTGGGAAGCCCTAAAATGGGTTCATTCAAGACCATGGCTTGTAAGTGGTAAAGACCCTAAAGTCCACGTGTACCTAGCGGGCGATAGCTCGGGCGGCAACATCGCGCACCACGTGGCGGTACGCGCGGCGGAGTCGGGCGTTGAAGTTCTCGGGAACATATTATTACATCCGTTGTTCGGGGGCGAGGAACGGAAAGAATCCGAGAGCAAACTAGATGGGAAGTATTTTGTTAGGGTTCAAGATCGCGATTGGTATTGGCGCGCGTTTTTGCCCGAGGGGGAAGATCGCGATCACCCCGCGTGTAACATATTCGGGCCCCGAGGGGTCGACTTGAGAGGGGTTAAGTTCCCGAAGAGTTTAGTGGTCGTCGCGGGGCTCGATCTCGTTCAAGATTGGCAATTGGCGTATGTTAGAGGGTTGGAGGATGCAGGGCAACAAGTGAAGTTATTGTTCTTGAAAAAGGCTACAATTGGGTTCTATTTCTTGCCTAATAATGAGCATTTCTACACGTTAATGGATGTGATCAAAAGCTTTGTGAGCTCTTAATGTTAACCTACGCACCCCTTTAAAAAAAGAAAAAAAAAGTTTTAAAAAATTAACTTTTCAACTTTAGAAGAAGCTATTATACATAACACAAGCTTTTGACATTTTTACTACTATTACTATTATTAGTTTCTTTTTTCTTTCTTTCTTTCTCTTTGTTCATGTGTAGTTCTATATGAGTTTTTGTGCACTTTATTGGTGTTATAATATGTGGAGGTAGATGGGATAGCGAGATCGGTCTCACACGAAGGGTAAAATGGTAATTTTGTGAGGTTTTAGAAAGGGGTTATTGGCAAGAATCCGTTGTGAATTTGATCGAGATCATGGATGTTTGAACGGTCGGTCGAGGCAAGGGTAAAATGGTAACTTCACATGGTTATTAGGGTTTAGAGAGATGTGAAGCTAATTTGAGAAGAGTATGGGTATGGATGTTTGAATGGAAGAAAGCATTCATGGATGTTTTAGTGATGATAAGACCCTTGTAATGTTGCTATGATTGTTGTGATCACTGTTATTGTTCTTATTATATATACATTTGATAATTGATATAGTATAAGTATATAAAGGTTTGTTTGGTTTTAAGCAATCAAAGTGTAAATATCCATTTTTATCTCTCTCTTGGCATCTCTAACATATGGTTCTTCTGATTTGGAATGTTTTCCGGTTGGTAATGATTAAGTTGTTCTCTAGTAACATCTTGTTTTTACGTTTATGTTTGTGAACATTTGCTTAGCGAAGATAAATAGACATTTAAATTTGTTCCCAAATTAGCACAAACAAAAAATTTTGTTATTTTCATATTTTCGTGTTGTTTGGTTAAAGTTAAGTGAAATAAAACAAATAAAGTTTTTGTGTGTTTGTTAGGTTCGTTTAGAGCTTTGTGCTTAGACTTTATTTGAAAGCATTTAAGAATACACGTCTTAAAAAAGTCCCACAAGAAAATGATATAACATGAAACTTGTCTCCTGATTTCAAGTAATTTTTAAGTTTATCATGAATCATCTTGAATTATCAATCTATCTTTCTATCATATTGTATGATTAAGGTTTATTTTGTCATTTATTGATTTGCTTTTGCAAAATTCGTATCAAAAGTCGTCCTTTCTGTGTTATTTTCGACTACATCTAATAATGTTTCTGGGACACCCCTTGCATTAGATGCAAGTCTACTAAACCTCTCCACTAAGACGTTTGTACTTTGGTCGTTTCAACTTTTTACGTGTAAAAGTGCTGGAAGAATAGTCGTATACGAAACGATTGTTGATTGTTGATTGTTGCTTGTTGCTTGTGTAAGTGTGGTGTGTGGACCATCACATATTGGAATAAAAGCATTGAGAAAGAGAATTTGAGAAGAGAAATGATTGGGCAAATGAGGACAAGTCTAAATCATGCACTTCCTTTTCTCTATTCTATCTTTTGATATTGTTTGAACTATTGTGTGATTGATTCTTCTATTCATGGGGTTTGTTTTGGAATTTGGGATAATTGCAACTAACAATGGGAGCAAGATTTGGTTTTGTGTCAATTCCAATGGAACATCAAAGTTCTTCCCACTTGTGGTTGGGTGCTTTGGATGCAACCTAGGCTAGGGGCCACTTTTAGAAATCACAATTCACCACCCTTCCTTTTTCTTTATCTAAGTTTTCACAAGTGTGAAATAAACCGGAAAAATTGAATAACTGAATCATAATCGAGATGACAGAAAAGTTAAACTCGAAATAAGTAAACCAATTGAGAACCTAATTTTAGTCATGGTCTTTCTGATAACCGACTTTTAGGGTTTCGTTATGGTTGTATGTTTATCAATAACCAATTAACGGAACCAACATTAAAAAACATTTTTATTTTTTCTAAATAGTTTATGATAAATAAAAAAGAGTTGGATCAAGTAATTTGGTTATGGTGTTTTTTGATAATCGAATTTCAGGGTTTGGTTATAAGTTTATAAATAATTAATTAACTGAATTGATATTAAAACTAATTTTATACTAACTTGTAAATAGAAGAGTGAATTGTCATTTTTCTCCCTATGGTTTGATCACATTTGTCATTTTCATCCAAAAATATTTTTTTTGGCATTTGGCTCCTTAAGGTTTGGAAAACGTTGTCATTTTCATCCAAAAATATTAGCTACATTGTTTTAAAATGTTAAATATTCATCGTTAAAATGGTACTTACGTAAATTTTTATATAAAAATGAAATCTTAATTTATGTTTACGTGTTGTTAATGAAAAATTTTACCACGAAATTAATGTTTTTGGATGAAAATAGCAACTTTTTCAAACCTTGGGGAGCCAAATGTAAAAAAAAACTTTTTTTGAATGAAAATAACAAATATCACCAAACAATATGGAGGAAAACGACAATTTACTCTAAATAGATTGTTATATGTTAGAAACTTTTAATTATGATTTTTAATAATAATATATATTATTTTTATATATTCACTTTTATAAATTAAAAGGATTCTCAATATTCTATTTAACAAAAATATAATTGAGTTTGTTAATTTAATATATACTAATTACCAACTTTTACATGTTTTATGGGTTTTATATTGTGCTTTATAAGTTGTACTTATTGTTTTTTTTACTTTCAACTATAATACTTTTATATATTTCACAATTTAACCTTAATATTTTTTTACTTTCAACTTTTGTCTCCTGTACATTTCACTTTTTACATGTTTTCCTTTTTACTTGACAGTCTAAGTTTACGAGTTACACGCTGCAACGTACGTGTCAAATTGACTTAGTTATTGTTTTCTATGTTTACGTTTCGCGTGCATCATTCGATGTTTTTACATCTACTTTTTGTTTACTTTTATATTTTTTTCGTTTTTATTATGTTTTTTATACAATTTTCCGGTGTTAAGTGGTCGTTCACGGTAGCGTGACATTGGTGGTACTTGTCATTGTTTTACGTCCCCCGCCGCAACGCGGGGGGCTTAATACTAGTATATACTAATTACCAACTTGATATTGCATTGATTGTTGTACTATAAGCTTTAAATATTGTACATATCTTATGTTTTTTTTCTTTTCTTTTTTTTTTTATTTTAAATTCAATACTTTTACATTTTACAATTTAACACCTAAAGTTGTCACTTTCCACTTTCTTCCCATGTACATTTCATCTTGTATAAATATTCTATTTTACATATCGGTCTAAATTTTGATGGTTAATACGTAGTAATGTGCGTGTGTGGTTCATCGTTGTTACGTCTACTGTTCCCCGTTTAACGACCCCATTGCAACATGTGAGTTATAGATCGACTTAGTTTTTATTGCTTTTTATGTTTTACGTTACTTCTACTTTCCGTTCGGTTTTATTTTTTTCTTTTTTATTTCTTTTCTAATACGAGCTTTTTCGATATTTGTGGTCGTTGACGGTGATGTGGCATTGGTGCTACTTGGTATAATTTTACGCACTGCGCACTACGAGAGTTTAATACTACAGTTTTATGTCACCCGCCGCAATGCGGGAGCTTAATTCTAGTTGAAACTAATTTGAATCCATCCGCTTTCAAAGCCAAGGGTTTAGCTGAACCAACCATCTTTTTCAATTACCATTTTAACAAAAGTCTTTTACCAAAATTGATCGATTATTCAAAAAATAATTTAAAAATGAGATATTTGTTATAGATTTAGTTTTAGCTCATGTCGAAATAAACCACACTCATCCTTATGTGAATCTTATCATTCGCAAAAAATCACTAGGATCTAAAGCAACAATCCTCCTCAACATATAAAATTATTTGTTGCAAAAACCGTTAACAAGAAACATATAAAACAATTAAGCAAAATCCATTAAATTGTATGATATAAACTTCGGTTACAATGCAAAGATGCTTTCTTTTGTTTTATTGAATGAAAATGTTGCCAAAAAACACAAAAAATAAGTAATTAATTCAAGATATACAAAAGATATGTTTGGACGTACTGTTAATCCACTTCTTTTTTCTTGTTTTTTTCAAGTGTTAACGTTTTTAACATAAGTTAAGGAGCAACATAGTTTGTACAATGCAAGCTCTTAATGATAATATTTCTTGTAGTATGCGTAATTTGTTCCGATGTTAAAATCTATTTACTAACAACTGGTTTGTTGTCTTATAGCGTGTTTGGTTGGTATTTTTCATATATTTAGAAATGGTTTTATTTTCTATATTTCTAGATATTTAGACGTAACAATCTATTTTCTATCTATAAACTGTAAATTGAATACTGAAGAAAATTGTGTTCAAGAGAGTAATAATATAAAAAAACCCTTTTCTTTCTTCATGTTTACTGACATTGACTGCGTTAATGGTAAGTGGCGATGACTGGACAATGATGAGGGTGGTGACAATGGGCAGAACTAGATAGGGTTTTGACAAAAAGGTTAGATTAGTACAAGGACCTTCCATTTGCTTGTAATTGACTCTTCAAGTTACCATGAGTATACGACTCGAAGCAAATATTAAAAAAAGTCTCGTGTAGCCTCTAGTTGCAAAAGTTGTATGCTTTTGTTCCCCTGCTACCCACCAGTGCTAACAGTGATGAAATGTGACAATGGTGATAGTACTGATGATGGACGTGGTTGGTGGTGGTGATGGTAGCGGTAGTGACTGTGGCAATGTGTTTTCTTCTCGAGAGCTTTGGTAAACATAGTCGAAAATTGTAACAAACAATTTTAAAAAAACTAAGGTGAGACTTTTTTTAATTATAGTTAATTTAAAGAGTTTTTTCCACTAAAGATCATTTTGCACCTTTTTTGAAAATATGTTGTTTTCACCAACATCATTATAGCCCTATCTCTAGCACAACCTTTGTCGTCACAATAGCCTATATTTCTTGTAATGATTTTTTCTACCGCTAAACAACAGTCTATGATACTTAAATAAAAGTAGTGTTGTTAAAAACATTTTACTTTTAAAAAGGGTTGCATAATTATACCTTTTCTAATATATTTATTATTTTTTACTTTAAATATCCTGTTAATTAATTTTTTTAGTTTATGGTATGTATATTAAATAGAGTACTATTTGTGTTTTGTAGTTTGTTAGGCTTTTTCTATGGCCTATTGTCGAATTGTCACTTTATAAGTTAGTCTTATTTTGTATTTATAGGTTGATTATAACGTCATATGAAGACAAAGTCACTGTGTATTTATTTATTTTAGACAAACTTTCGGTATCAAACATCAAATATAAACATCATTAATCATTGGTTTTGGCATATATTAATAATCGCCTTACGTTTATTGGAGTTTGTTTGGATGAATTATGCACTAATTTCATTAAAAATATCTAATTAAACCCTTGCTTTTGAAGTATGTTTGAGATCCAAGAAGACTACTCATATAAATAGAAATAGTGTAAACAAATATGATTGAAAATAACAAAACTTATCCGTTTTAAAATGTGACATATGTTCGTATAGTCAGGCCACTAATTAAGTATTTCTTAATCAAAAGTAACATGATAACATGTATTATTTATCAGGCTTAGCTCAGGTATTATAAGATTTTGAGGTTGTTAGATTTGCAGGTCTCGGTCAGAAGGGGCTGTTCGAGTAAGAGGGTGTTTCAAAACTGATCGGACAAGGGGGAAAATATGCATGAGTCAGTGGTTTCAGACCAAATCAGAAATGTAATAGTGATAATCAAACACGCTGACCGGTCAAAATATCTGGGCGGGTCAGTGGGTCAGACATTTTGACCGGACCAGAAGCAAATCAAATAACCCGTTAGTAACTCTTAAAAACTATTATTCACCATTCTCTTAACAACTTTTATGAATATAGAAGACGTTAAAAGGCTAGTAATTTAGTGCTTTCATTTCTTTGATTTGTTTTTTTTAATATGATTACAATTTGAAACTGATATCTCATATAACAATTAATGATTGAGATTGTGACATTTGATCTGAAGTTTAGTGAATTCGCCACTTATAAATCATTATTACGAAAAGATGTTTTAGTTGAATGTTTTTTTGCTTTCCTACATTTGTTTATTTTTTCCAATTATGTTTGATATATTAAAATTAGTAACTCTTAATTATATTTTACTTTTAATTGATTAAAAAAATTACACCGTCTAGAATGGAAATTATCAAGTTAAACATGACAATATCAGTCAATATCTAGAGTGTTAAACACTAGTTAGTCTATTACTCTTATTTCATAAAAGTAAAAATATAACTTTAATAATATACATTTTATAATCTTATCTTATACATTATGTATTTTATTAAAAATAGTTTAAAACGCCTATCAGTGAACCAACATTATCCACTTGTGCTCGTAGAAATGTTCGACACCGAAGTTAATTGTACAGCAAAATTCACATGAAAAAAAAAAGAAAAATAATTGAAAATTTTCATTTAACTTTCTTCAATCTAGCATAACAAATTTCACATTGTTTGATTTTTAAGAGTTACATTACTTAATAAAAATTTAGCTCGTTAAGTTAACATAGACACAAAAAAAAAACAACTTTTTAACAACACTCGTACATCAACGTATTAAAAAAAAAGTTAGAGTTTATTTTATATTGAACAAAAATACATTACATAGAGAAGATGATCAAACATATCAAATTCTATCTTATATAGTTATATATTGTGTTAACTTTACATCATAAGGGGATAACTATCTCTAAACCAAATCTTAAGGCCTTGAATTAAGCTACATATGAGGTTAATACATGCATAATCCGTATAAACACGTGTATCTAGCAATCCCTTTCATGTTGTACTTTAGCAAGACACTATTATGTTTTTTGGTTTTTCTAACATACATGAATATGTCTGATGAGAACACAATAACATGGTAGTAGATTTTATGCTTATGTGATCTCAGTTATAGCTTAGTTAGTGCTATATAAATTCTTCTATGATGTGACGTTAATGGTTTATATATAGAATACCACAACCTCGAGAACCCTTCTAGTATTAGCGAACAAAAACATCTCAATGTGAGGTATTGTATATGACATATATTGATAGTTTAACTTTCCAATAGTCATTCTATACATCTCTACATCTTCAATAAGGTTCTTTTCATATGTTTTCAACTTAACATTTGTTATCAAAAGACAATCAATGTTCTTTTCTTAAACCATCCCTAATCTCTTAGTATGTCCAATACTTACCTAGACTCGTGGAACGAAACATATTCATCTTACATAGTGAGAAAATTTGATCCCCACGAAATACCTTAGTCGTCCTACTTTCCTAGTTCTTTTGTTTGAAAGTGGGTTCGAATAAAATTTTGTGATATCAACTTTATTACTTTTAGTGCTTATTGTATCATTCACATATACAACCAAAAGAATTCATTCAGAGATGAATGATGTAAAGAATATCAAGTAGTACTTACTTTCAAGCCGAATTTTGTCACTACAATGTTAAATCTCTCAAACCAAACATGAAGAAATTGCTTTAGACCATACCAAGATTTTTGCAATTAACACACATTTCCATAAACCCATATGGTTACCCTGTGAAACATTTTGTGTAGATCGTCATGCAGAAAACATTATTTACATCGATTTGATGAACAACCTAAATGTACATTGTGTCCAATGAGATTAAAAAAACAGACGTGTGGCAGTCTGGTAATTAGAAAAACATCTTTGAGTAATCATCTCCATATGTATGGGTACTTTTGACAATTAGTCACGCTTTTAACTCAACATGAGATCACGGGCTTCCATCGCCTCGATCTTAGTATTACGCCATCAAGAGTGAGCCAAAGCTCTACCTATGATTTTAGTGTCATAGAGTCAGACGAAATCTAGGATGGCAACATACAGATGAGAAGTTGCACTACCTTTTGTAAGACATAAAAGAAGTGAAAATGCTAGTACTTTTAACTTTGTGAAAAGCAATGAGAAAAATCACGATCAAAATTCGTCATTAGCTGATTTTGACAAAGTGAAGGGTGGTATGTCACACCCCAACCTTGACGGCGGAAACGTCGAGATGTGAGGGTTAAGATTTTTCACAGCCACATAACGCTATTATTAAATCCAAATATATTATACATAAGTTTCAAAATTACATTACAAGTATAAGTCTCAATAATGAAATAAGTTTCAACATGAAATAACAAACATAATCATTTTGTTTATTAACTAGGTCCAAGTCCTAGAATATGCCAGCAACATAAGTTCACTTCAAAACTTGGGGGTTTTCCTGAAACATGATAAAGATAAAAGGTCAACTATAAATAGTTGGTGAGTTTCCAAGGTTTTCATACATAATATGAAAAGGTTACAAGTAGCAATTCATGTCATAGGTTATAAGCTAGTAAGGTTATAGAACACATATCGTTACAACCAAACCTCGACTTGATTACAAGTATAAAAGATTGGCTAAGTGTATTTGGTTCCCTAGTGCACAAGCGTACGGCCCCTAGGAGTCGGCAATACCTCGACTTTAGCACCAAATAGGCTTGTCAGGCCCAAAGATCTAAGACGTCGCCAGGCTAGCAATAGTTAATGATTGTAAACAAACTATGTATCTCATATAAACACTTACAATACACAAATAACCATGACAAATAATAAGTTGAATTGCATGTGCATTACAAGTCTCAAATGTGTATAAGTGTATCATGTATAAGTATCATGTTTCACCCCAAAATAGTGTGAAATAAAGTAAAAAGGGGACAAGGAAAACTCACATGGAAATAAGTATTTCAAGATGATATAAAAGATTACAAGATAAATCCCAAGTGTCCATTACAAGCACCTAAATATATAATTTACAAGATGAAGATTAAGGTTAATATATTGATTAATGTTTAAATAAGAATTAGGGTTTCAATAGTTTTAGGGTTTTGATGAGTAACTATGTTTATAATGATGATGATAATAATTTAAACGAGGTTCCAATGATTTCTTTTACAAGTTGTTTAAACGTATAGATTCCAAGATTAGGTTTGGTAATAAAATTAACAATAAAACATGAACTAGGGTTTCAAATGGAATTTGGGAGTTTAATAATAAACCATTTAGGGTTAATAAAGATAATTTAAATCAATTAAGACCAATAATAATTGAAAATGTCTTAACAATTTAAGTTATTGATTTTATAGAAATAAGTATAATAAAAGAAAATAATTAATTTAATAATTAATTATTTGATAAAGAGAATATATTATATACTTATTTAAGTGTCTCTAAAATTATTTAAAATCATTTTATAAAATGATCTATTATAAAGATCTTATAATACAAGATTTTAATAATAAAAATAAAGTATCATATATTATTTTATTAGTTCCAAGAATTTAAATAAAAGTTTAGTAATAAGTTTATTAAGTATAACATGGTTACATGATTAATTATTTAAAAAAAACTATTTGAATAGTTAACATGTAATTAAATAAGGTTTTGAAATAATTCTAATTTGAACCATATTATATTTATAACATATAATGACTAAATAAATTATGATATTTTTATTCTTTTAAAAGAAAAATAAATTGGATGTTATAAGTTTAACAATCTTTAAAAAAAATAGCTTAATAATTTCAGAAATCTTTTTAGTTAACAAAATAATAATTTTTTTTCTATTTTTATTTATTAATATAGTACAACTTTTCTGGATTAAAAAATATATAAAATAAAAACACTTAAAAGAAAACATGGCAGAGGCAGGGTTCGAACCCCTGACCTCTCCCATGTGAAACTCGGTGTCTAACCGCCGGGCCAAAGCCCAGATGTTGTTTTAGACTACAAATTAATTATTTTAAATCATGTTTCAAATAATCCCCAATCCTTATGAACCCTAGTTTCGGTAAATCCCCAAATCGAAGCATCAAACGATGTTAATAATCAAATCATTGTTAGGGCTTTTGATTAGTGAATGAAATCGAGTAAGAAGATGTGTTTAATTTACCTGATGGTTGTTTAACATCACTGATTCGACTCGAAGAACAACCGCGACTACTATGAAGCTCGATTATTGTTCAAACGACGTTTATAGTTCAATCCGCTGCACAGATAGTGCCTAATGGACTCCAAGACGAAAAGCCCTCTATAAATTTCGAGTTTAGAACCGTTGAAGATGGTGTTCGAATTGTTGTAAGTCGCGAACGGGAGAGGACTCTCGTATTCTATGTTTTTGTTTGTTTCAAGTGCAATTGAAAGTGGTAGTCAATTGGTGATAGATTACAGATGGTTCATGTTAAGTTAATTCGAGTATTATTATGATTTAATGCTTAAACGTATACGAATTAAAGCTTCGGTTACTTCGAATGACCAAGGCTTTGTAACCGGTGTTTGAACACAATTAAGGTGGGTAATCAAGTTCGAATCGCGTACACGAATGGTTTGGGACGATTTGGCTTTAAAAACCGGCCGTTTCAAGTGGTTTTTGGGGGGTTACCGGCGCCGCCGGAGCCGCCGGAGGGTTGGCCGGAGCTCTTCGCCGGAAATACGGGGGTGAAGGGCAAAGGGTGGTTGGGTTTTGGTTAATTACATCCTTGGTCCCTGCAGTTTGAAATGTTGTTATTTTATGTGAAAACTTAGGTTTAAGTTTCTAATTTGTCATAACAAACCCCTAGACTTATGTAACTCAAGTTTTTTAAACATTTTTAAGTTTTAACAACTTTATAAATTGTTACAATGTTATAGTTAACAATAATATTATCACTAGTATTATCATTACTATTATGGTTAACATTATTATTATTATTACCATTAATCGTATTATTATTACTATTATTATTGCTATTAATTATTATCATTATTAATAATATTATTAGTAATAATAACAATAACATAGTTATTATTATTTTAATCACAATTATTTTTAAGATTTTTATTACTTTAAGTTAAGTTTTATAATATTAAGTAAACATTATAACACTTATAATGTTATTGTTATTTATTAAATTAATTTGTTAACCACCAAATTAATTATGAAGCATAATAAACCCTCAATGTTTCACAAAAGACATAAAAGGTCCTTTTATAAACTTAACGAAGTTACCCTTTTACTTAACAAAAATACGAGATGCTACATGGTATAAGAGTATGAACTAATTTAAAGCGACGTTATCTAAGACATACATGAAAATATGAAGTTGGTCAGAGATTGAGGGTTGTATAAAGCTATACAACTATTTTTTAACAAACAAACAAAAACTTCACAAAAACAACCAGTTGTTTAGTTACCAAATACTACTTAGGGATAAGAAGATAGGTGTATAAATTGTAGACTGATAACTAGTATACGTGAGGAAAAAGATTTACATTGTTTTAAATGATATAAGAAAGATATCTCAAACAAAACAAGTTCTAGAAAATGCACTAAATGCATAGATTTATGGTTACTAGTGTTTATATCAATATTAATCTATCGATTTATGTATGTTACAATGTCTATGTATGTACAATCATCCTGACATCACACTTAGAGTAGAGGGAACTAGTTTAAGACATGACAAAATCGATAAATCTCAATCATATACAAGATTAAAAAGTTATTCGTCATTAAAGTAAGAGAGTCAAATGATACCTATCAAGATAAGTTCATCAAACTAAGCTAAATTAACCGTAATTGATCCAACCAATCACGACTTCATTCCATTATGATGACGCCAATACCTCCTAGGTTTGATAGTCGTTACAAATTCACAATATTAAAAAAACGTAGTACTTACGATCATATTACTCTCTTAACCATGAACCATTACAATTTCACTGTTGTGACCGCAAACACGTTATGATTATGTTGCCATAGGTTAAAAGAGCTTTGTTGAATAATTATTGGCCCGTTAGTTTAAATATTGGAAATTATTTTAATTTATCTTAATAACTAGAATTTGGGTTTTAGTGGAATAAATTAAAAATCATATTATTACTATACCTTAAAATGTAAGGTCGGTGGAGTATTTTTCTTTTTCTATTCAACATTCAGTTACTTAAATAATTTCTTTGCCAAAAATGACTAAAATACTTCCTTTAGATTGGTGGTAACTTCTTTTGCTTTTGAACCTATAGTCCCAAGTTCTAATCCTTGGGATGTCAAATTGCTTTTAGCTTATTTATTATTATTTGATTTTTTTTTCTTTGTTGCTAACTTTTTAAAAATCTTTTGTTTCAATTTTTTAATCTATGTTTTGATTTCTATAACCGAGTCGGCGTAACTTTATATGTTTTTTTAATATACTTAACTATGTAATGACATTGTTAGTTTGTTACAACGCATGTATTGAAGTTCGCAAATGCGCCGCATCACGTAAGCAAGGTTCGTGGCCTTTGTCATTTGCCAATTATCACACCTCAACTTTTGAATTTTACACTTTGATCCCCTATAATTTCTAAAAAGTTTTTAAAATGTCATTTGACCCTCTCGAATTTCAAATGTATTACGTTTACTAAAAAAAACTAATTTAATTACATTCTTTTTGTATACATGTCAGTATAAATTTGAGTTCATCTACGTTTGACGTAAATTTATTTGGGAATGAACCGATTCAAATACACGTTTTCAGTTGGTCTATGTTTTAACGTAAATATAGTTCGGACGCAGAGTCAACTGTAGTCTACAAATTATCATGATGCGTATGGTGCCGCCGCAACGCGCGACGGGCAATAAAACTAGTTGGTACTGATTTGTCACTATATGATGTCGTGTAATACTGACTTACCGACACAATTTGACTTATTCTAAAAGTTCTTCTAGATATTTTTCCTCTTTTCTCATCTACAAAAAAATTATATTGTATAAGTGAAAATTTTGAATTTATATAGTAAATATGATATCTTATTTTATAGTAATTCATACTACAATATGATAAATAACACTTCTAATATTCATTGTTAAGGGCACCTAACATAAAAATAAAAGACTATTTGGTAACATCTGAATCAGTAAATGTAGAACCAGTAAGTGTTGTTTGTTTGAATCTTTATATAACTGTGTAGAATGACTATTTTACTCATTTGAATTATTTTGTGTTGAAAGAAATGTATCTGATTGGTTAGATGTCTAAATTGGTAGCCAATTAATACCTGGTTCGCTGACAAATAGAGATTATCAAAGATCGCGAGAGCGTCAAACGGGTAGGATTAGCAGCGCTTCGGCTTCAGACGGCGGTGGGATAAGAGGTGGCAACCAATGAAGGTAGTGGGGGAGATGGTCGATGAATGTGACCGGAGGTGGCAACCAATGAAGGGTGGCGCCGGAGATGGGTGGTGACGGCAAGGGGGTGGCGACGGTGTAGTAGTTGAAGACAGTAAGGGGGAGGGAGGGGGTGGTTGATGAATGTGATGGTCGATTGATCGATGGTGAGGTAGGGTTTTGTTTGGGGGATGGGTAAACTAGTCAAGCTTTTATTTAATAATTTTTTTAACTTAACCATTCAGAATCAAATGAAATGATTAATATGTTTCATTTTTCTAAGACAAGCACTTCAACAATTTACTTATTCGAGATGGCCTCTTAATCGAACCATTAATAGGTTACCAAACAACCTCTAACTTCATCGGCCCACGTGACATTTTACGTGTCAATGATGTGCCATTTAAACGGTGTTACTACTTTGTCATAATAGACACATGCATTTATTTCTCCTTTAAATTGAGATTGTGATTCGTAAAGAAAGGTCAAAAATAATAACTAGAAGTGTTATAGATCAAAATTCTAGAGTGTATTAGTATCGGAGAAAAACATTATAATTTGTATTATTTAAATCTAATATGTCAGTAACACAAAATTAAGCATCAAAGCTAACAAAAGATAGTTAATCAATGTTAATGTAGTTAAAGTGATCAAAAGCATATAACTCTAGTTATATCCCCATGTAATCTTGGATTAAAATAAAAACTTTTTAATGAAATTCTAAATCCCATAGACTATTTTGTAATGATAAACACACACATAAAGTAAACACCCCATCACCAATAAAGATTAAAAAACAATTGTATGACACAAACATTAACATATAAATATACTCAAATATACTTTTCTATAATATTTTTTTAAAGATAATTAGAAGCATCACGAAACTGCCTACATGTTGGGCAAAGTCAAATACAAAGATTCCACTGCTGCTAATATTAGATGCCATTCAAAACAGTCCCTTAATTAAACTATTAACCACTTTTAATCAACATAATTAATTAATTACTTAATTAGCGTGTTGGTAGGGTCAAACATTTAACTAAGTCTTGCTTACGTCATGTGTCCGTACTACATATTTATATCAAACATTCAAACCCTCATACACTCACACTCTCAAGTCTTAACCACACCGAACCACTGAACCACCGGTTAACCGCACCCATGGACCGGTTGGTCAAGCCAGATGTCAAGGAACTGAACCTTGTGTTCAACAAGAACCACATGGCTCGAACCACATTCAAGTTAACCAACTTGATGCACACACTACCGGTTGCTGTTTTTCTTGATACAACTAACCCATGTCTCTTTTCGTTTACTAGTCGGTTTTCGGTTATTCCGCCTCTCGGTACCGCGTGTTTCACCCTCTGGTGTCAGCCGACCGATGAGCCGATGCTCTCGGACCCTGCTGCCGAGGTTCTTGTCCGATCGTCGATGGTGCTCGCCCCGAAAACCGATCAAGAAAGCCTACGTGCCATGTTTTCCAAACCCGGGCCACGTATATTTAAAGATGCAACGATCCCCGTCTCGTTTGTCGGGCCCGAAGTGGTCGAGTTCCTCCTCTCGACGCCTCGGGTTTCTAAAAAAATTGATGTACCGTTAATTCTGTCGAAATCGGTTCGGTTTTGTGGTCAGTTTGATCTTAGCTCTTTGCTAAGGTCAGCTGCCATGTTTGGAAATTATTATGTTGTTACTTTTTTGATAAATAATAATGCGGATGTAAATATTCGGGGTGTGAACGGAAGCTCGGTGATGTCGTTGGCGATCGGGTCGGGAAATGTGGATGTGGTTAGGGCTATAGTCGAGTCGGGTTTTGTGGTTGACCATAGGGTTGACCGGTTCTTACACGAAGCGGCTACGGTCAACGGGGTGGATATAATGGAAGTGTTGTGTATGAGTTATTTAGATCTAGATATAAACTCGGTTGATTCGCGAGGTCAGACGCCTCTGCATATAAGCGCGTATCGTGGTCACATCGAGGTACTAGAGTTTCTTGTTACATTAGGGAGTGACCCTAATGTTGTTGATAATGAGGGGTGGACCCCGCTTCACTGCGCGTCTAGTGAAGGGCACGTAGCTGTTGTTGAGTTTTTGCTAAACTCGTGTACTTACATGAAGTACGCGTTGACCAAAGAGGGAAAGTCAGCGATAGCACTAGCATATGAAAACGATCATAAGGATTTATATGATATGTTGTATTTAGGAGACGTGTTACATAAAGCTGCAACAATAAACGATGTTAATGGACTGGAGAAATGCTTAGCTGAAGGTGCGAGGGTGGATGGGAAAGACCAAAATGGATGGACTGCTTTACATAGAGCGGCTTTTAAAGGCCACGGTGAGAGTGTGGAACTTTTGCTGGATCATGGTGCGCGTGTTGATCTGGTGGACAACACTGGGTACACAGCTCTGCATCGAGCCATAGACATGGGCCACACTCAAGTGGTCGCGCTGCTGTTGTCTCGAGGTGCTAGGGCTAACATGAAGTCTCTTATCGATCATATTGATTTTGATATCGATTGTGTTAAGAACCATCATTACCCTGTTTTCGTAAATAATATGTAGAGTTAATATCTTTGTATGTTGTATGTAGAGTCAATAGTATAGTTAAGTAATTACAAATACAATCTTGATCGTGAAAATACAATTATAACTTATAACTACTATTATATTTTTAAATATTTCT
Organism: Flaveria ramosissima; assembly: GCA_025215565.1. Classification (NCBI taxonomy): domain Eukaryota; kingdom Viridiplantae; phylum Streptophyta; class Magnoliopsida; order Asterales; family Asteraceae; genus Flaveria; species Flaveria ramosissima. The sequence continues at coordinate 26,529,026 of CM046045.1, forward strand.
TAAAATAATTAAATAATTAACAAGTGCTGCAAAGGAAAGAAGCTGAGCTTAACCAAGTCAGGTTGGCCAGCTTGAGCTCGAAATTAAGATTTTGGCTTTAATTTATACGAGTCAATGAGCGAACCAATAAGCCAAGTTATCTTCGCTTAGATTCGACTCGTTTACAAACCGAGCTGGTTCTTTTAAGCTTTTTGATGCGAGCCGTGAGCTATACGGTTTGTGAAGACAGAAAACAAAGTCTAACACACCTTTAAAATTTGATGAAATCCAGTTATTGACAGCCCATAGTCATATGTACTCATGTTGTTTATGTACTTGGTATATTAGGCCCAATATTTATAATTAGCCCGCTTAATAGAAACTGGCCCAATGTCTTAGAAAGTTAGAAGCCTGTCTTCCATGGATAAACTCTCACTGGCTCACTTAGAGGTGGGCATAAAAACCGGGTTCGGACCTGACCCGGACCTGGGTACGGGTAGTACCCGATGGGAGGCATACACGGGTTGGACCAGTTTAAACCCGTAGGGTTGGAACCGGTTTTAGTTTTTGAGTTTTTTAGCGAACCCGACCTGAACTCGATCCGGATTAAACCCGAATTGAACCCGGTATTGGACATACACACAATAAAAGAAAATAAGAAGAAAAAAAAAACTAAACCCGGTCTTGGACCCGGTTCTGGACCCGACCCGGACCCATCCTACCCGGGTATGACGGGTAGGGTTTTCAAGTAAGTGAACTCGACCCAGGTTCTACCCGGGTTTATCAATACCCGGGTACAAATAAACCCGATTTGGGCCCAACCTGGTTTCTAATATGGCTTAATACCCGGTTTGCCCACCTCTAGGCTCACTACATAAAAATACAAATTAATCGTTTCTCCGGTAGAAGCTTTTTGTTGGATATTATTATGTAAATATGTAAATATATCATAACACTATTAAGTAGTATGCAACAAATAATACGTAAATATGTAAATCTATCATAACAATATTAAGTAGTATGTAAGTAAGTTTTGTGTCCTCAGGGAGGAAATATGTAAATCTATCGTGACCGTGTTAAAACAGTAAAGAATATTATACGTAGTTGTATTATGTTAAATTATAAAATATAACGCTTATTAATTTGTAAAATAATTTCAAATAAAAACTAATTCTAACACAAAGGTGATTTCTTGATTTGATGTCTTACACTCGTTGATAGTTACGGTGCAATGATATTTTTAGTTAACAAGTTGTATCAATAACAGATGTCGCCCGGTTTGGACGTTCAATTCATCTAGTCTAACCAAACGTTGTTCCTTGATTAGAGCCAAATGGCTATTCTATCGTTCGGATCTAAGCGTACGGGCTGAAGTGACAAAATTACATTTATAATTAAACATATATGTTGTTCAACTGCATTGTGTATTCTATAATGAGCTTGAATTCATAAACAAACTCAAATTGTTATGTTCGTTTTATCAATATCAAAATCGTATTAGGGTTTGAAAACTTGAATAAACTTTATTAAAATAAATAATAAAGTGACCAATTTTATAACAATTTGATACGTATCCGGAGTAGACCAGGAATTTAAATTAATAACTGAACAAACAATTTGTTAAAATAACTGGATCCCATAATGTTTCACGTAGTGTTTAAATCAAACAAAGAATTATGATCATGCCTGACACCTTAATTATCTTGTATGTTTAAGATAAACTAAAGTATGATTATGTAATAGACCTATGTTGGTCCTTTGAGTGATGTGAACAATGTTAAAGGATTTTTCGCTATCATGTTTAATAACTAATGCAATATAACGTTTGGAATCTCCCTCTCTAGTTGTTGTCAAAATCGTCACTACTACTCTAGTCACTATCTCATCATTACAATTGCAACTACATCTTGAATTATTTAATAAATATACAAACCAAACATGATCACTTGGTCATTTAAACACTTTAGTAGTCACGACCCACTTGATAAATTCTAATTTCATCAAAGTATATTTACTCTTTTTATTTAAAAAACAATTACCATTCGTAATATTTTATCTTTTATATCTAAAAACAAGTAACAGTTTGTGTCACGTGTCTCATTTACGTTTGTGTCACGCGTCTCATTTATGTGAGTCTGAGATTAATTTTTCTGGATTTTGTTATTCATCCTATTTGTATTCCATTTTGTAATTATAATCTAAGATATCAAATTAAAGAAAATAGCAAGTAACTTTTGTGAGATAGTTAGCTTCAAATCTATTGAATTATTAGTTAGTAACCCATGAAAAGAAAATCAAATAACCTACGTATCCTAAGTGTAATCGGCGTTGCCTACTTATATGGCATGCACAGATTTTTATTTCTCCCCAATTAAACAATTTGACATTTCTATTTGTTTAATTTCTGTATCAAACCCCTTCACAAAAAAATGGCAAATTCAAAAGTGATTTTGTAATGACAATAAATAAAAGTTAATGATAGTAATCTTGGTTGAATTCTAGATGTTTTTATGAGGTTTTAGTTAAACTAAAACGATAAGTTTGAGAGTAAAACGGTAAATTTATATGAAATTAACAGAAAAACTAATCCTTGTTAAGCGTAGGGACCTTATATTGAAAGCAAACTGTGAAATTAGAAATCAAATCCATTAAAATTTAAGTTCATGGATCAAATCCATAATTTAGATCAAACCACAAGAACCATCCGTGTAATTATACTATACTTTAAAACCTAAACTTGAAACACATAATACACAATGTACAAACCAAATAATGTATAGCCTGTGATGTTGGGTAAAAACCGAATTTGAAAGTTACAATTTGAATTTTTAAAGTATATTTATATCTACACTTTTTACCTTATACTTATTTCATCCTTCAATATTTAAAATATGATTTTTATAAAATCCAAATATGCACGTGCTTATTAACAACTTTTTCTTTACATAATGCTTCAAATATCATCAATGATCTCGTTTTTTTCATATAGAGTTTCGAATGTATCCAACGACGCTTGTGTTTCCGTTTTTCCTACCTTCATTACGCAAGTTCCAGACACAATTTTACACCCCACAGCAACGCAGACGCTTAATACTAGTCTACTCATTTAAAAAAAATGTTTTATAACTTCTCAACAAGAAAACACAACACAAGTTTATTATTTGTAAGTTGTAACCTTCCAATAAAATGACAATAATATTCATAATTCTCACTCTTGTTTCCTTTCACTTTATTAGTTGACATCTTTCCAGATTGTTACTTCGAGGAAAACACAAAAAGCACTTCATCACAACACACACTTTCAAACTTCAATTCAAAACCACCTTCTTCTACTCTTTGCAGCTGACCTACTTTCATCTTCAATCTCATCGTTTGATCCACCAAAACACCTCAAATTCACCTCACGATTCCATCAATCAACATCTTCACTATCACCAATTCAATCGATACACTGATTCATCACCGATTCAGATCAAAACAGCCGTAATCTCCGCCACCGCACCTCCGCCGTGGCTCCGCCCCCTCCGATCCGTTTTCCGATGAGTAGGTTATTGATCGGGATTCGTTTTTGGTAGTTTTTCACTTGTGTGAACTGTGAAGCGAATTTTTTGATCGGTGAGAATTTGGGGTTAGGGTTTGGGGTTTGGGGTTTGATGGGCTCAAACTCGAAGCCTTGGTTGCAACCTGCTCCGACGTATCACTCGTTGGAGACGTATTGGGATACGGAAGAGGATGCTCCTGGGCCTAGGTGTGCGCATACGCTTACTGCAGTTGCTCCGACGAAGTCTCATGGCCCTCGGTTGATCCTGTTCGGTGGCGCCACCGCGATCGAGGGTGGCGCGTCGTCTACGGTCCCTGGCATCAGTAATTTTATTAACTTGTGTTGGTTGTTATGTGATTGGTGTTTGCTAGATGAAAGTTGATTGGTTTTTGTTGGTTTTGTAATTTAGGGTTGGCTGGTGTGACAAACTCTGTTCATTCATATGATGTTATAACTAGGAAATGGACAAGGTGATTCTGGTTTATTAATCTTTGTTGTGGTGAAGTTTTTTAATTTGCTTAGAAGTTAAGTGCTGATTGTGAATTTTTTTTACAGAATTCGGCCTGTTGGAGAACCGCCTTCGCCCAGGGCTGCTCACGCGGCTGCTGCTGTCGGAACCATGGTTGTTTTTCAGGTAGTTTTAGACTATGTTTACGAGCTTTTGATTTTGAACATTGATGAATCAGGACTTGATGGTTTGATGTTGCGTGACTAGGGTGGTATTGGTCCGGCTGGGCATTCGACGGATGATCTTTACGTGCTTGACATGAGTAATGACAAATATAAATGGCACAGGTAACATTTTGTTGGAGTTTCACTTTTTGCGCTTTTTTTCTTTGAAGTGTTGACTTGATTGACTTTTTGTTCTGGAGTGCAGACTTGTTGTTCAGGGACCAGGACCGGGCCCTCGATATGGACATGTCATGGACTTGGTTGCCCAACGATACCTTGTTACCGTTAGTGGCAATGACGGTGAGGATGTTTCTAAATTCTAATACTTTTATCACTTTATTGTTAGAATTATATAATCAAGTTTTATCTGATTACCAACCCCAGGTAAGTTAAGATGAGAGAACCTAGCCTCTCAAGAGCAGGCATATTCTGCATTTACTTTGTATCTTCTTTATTGTCATTAAATATTTCTCGGGTGATTGGGTCTTATACATGAAAGACATCAAGTTTAAGTTCTCAAAGCTTTAGTAGAATGCTGAAGTGCTGTATTTTTGGGTATCAAATTATTTATCTTATAATTCGGCAATGCCCAGAAGTACCTCTAACATGGTAAAATAATTGATGTAACTATTAATAGCATCCTGTTTTCTTTTTCTATAGGAAAGAGAGTACTGTCTGATGCTTGGGCTCTGGATACCGCTAAAAAACCATATGCATGGCAGAAGCTGAATCCAGAAGGTGATAAACCCTCTGCTAGAATGTAAGTGAGTTTTGCAGTTGTGTATACATAATATATTTTAACATCAATAAACTTGTAATTTTTAAATGCCTTGGGTTAGACTACACCAATCTCTTTTTTATACCTTCTTACATTAGTTCTTTTTCTTGTTTTTAAAAAAGAGTATTGAGTTGTTTAATTGCATGAATTCAGATCTTGGTTTGACTGATACGGTGATATCAGAGCACACCAAACTGAACATGGTGTGTATTATATATTTTTGATAAGTGAGATTTTTTTTTGCAGGTATGCAACAGCTAGTGCCCGTTCAGATGGTATGTTTTTGCTTTGTGGTGGAAGAGACACCTCTGGCACGGTATGGGCTATCTTAAATATACACATACAGCATAATAATGTTATGAATTACTTCATGATATTCGATTTTAGTTCCAAAGTCTTAGGTATTCTCCATTTGGAGTTTAGGACTCATGTTACTATTACTACCACTCCATTCTTGCACACTACTTTGCTGTATCTCAGACTCTCAGTTAGTGATAAAAAGATTGTGGTGGCACTTTAACGTGCTGTATTTTATGTCTGCTGATTTATACATTGTTTTTCTCTTTTTAGTAACGACATACACGTAACATTCATTGCATATCTTATTATATATTTATATGCAAGAGTGTTCGCATTTTTGAAATCAGATAGAAGTAAAGATTTGGGTAATGTAATTGATTGAAATTAAGATCACGAATCTTGTAAATAGTTGGTACTGCTTACCAATATTGACATATTTGTTTCTGATTTACATGCTAATTACAGCCATTAGCAGATGCTTATGGACTGCTCATGCATAGGAATGGCCAATGGGAATGGACTCTTGCACCTGGAGTTGCCCCTTCATCAAGGTACCAACATGCCTCGGTAAGTGAATTGGATTTATATTGTTATGTAATAATATTTTTGTTGGCCACAATAAAAACATTAACTATCTTGAGTTGCATCTTTTGGCACATGACTCTTTATCTCTCTCCTTTGATTTGTTTTTACCCCATCCATCATAATTATCTAGTTTCGAATTGAGTAGTTGTTAATTACTATTTTTTTTTTAAATTTGACTTATGGTTACTTTTATCATAATTAAAGCAAGTGAAATGGTATATTACATTCCTTAAGGTTAATGTAATATTAGCATAATTACGTTTCTCTCTTTTTTTTCTTTTTTTTGTTTGTGGTTAACTATTTTGGACAAAAGTAGTAATTAGTGGTAAGTAGAGATGGCAGTTTCAACCATGTACTTATGAATGGGTTGCTTGGTTTAAAGAAATGTGCTTGAGGCGCTAGGCGGAAGAGGCAAACTGGGAAGTGCTTCAAGGTGGATGTGGGGAGTGAAGAGTGATCCCATGAAGCAGCTTGAGGCAGTCTCTTTTAGCTGAGGCATTGCTTCAGTGATTGTGTGTATAAGGTGCCTTAAGACACCATGACAAGATCTGTATATCACCCTCTAGAGAGCCAAGAGGTACCTACGACCTTGGTTTTAAAAATACCGCCTGAGGCGCACTTAAGGCGTGAGGCTCTAGTGGCAATCAGGAAAACGCCTCAGGGATTTGAGGCAGCGCCTCATGCATAGCTAGGTCAACATTGGTCAAGATTGGGGTCTGTAAAAGGATGATACATAGAAATAACCAAAGGGATGATGAGATTATGAATGATTTACATGGTAAAAAAAGCCAATATGTAAAAAAGTTTAGACAAATGCAACTTTTGGCTATACATATGGCTTAATTTGTTGTACATAGAACAACGCCTCGCATACGTGAGGCTCTCGCCTCATGCCTCACACATAGCGCTTCAGTTTTTCAGACTTATAAACGCCTCGGAGCGCCTAACGCTTTTTAAAACCAAGCCTACGACTGATAGATAGCTGCGTGCCAGGTTGGGAGGGGCCAAAGAGAGTTAGAGCAAAGGGGAAAATTGTCAAATCCAAGAGCTTCGTTGGTTAGTTGGTTGTTGTGGAGGTAGGAGGACATCATGATTCTTCTATTCACTTTAAGGTGTTGTAAGAAAAGAAACTAAGAAAAGATAAACCAGAAGAGAGAGGGAGGCAGATATAGAGCGTGTCTATGTCGATGCACATAGAGATTAGTAATACTTTGTACGAGTGGGTTTGAGTCTGGTTGTAAATAGAGCTTATTTGGTTGTACATTGAGATAAGAAATACTTTGTTTCCATGAGCTTCTTTCGTTGTACATAGAGATAAGAAAATCCCACACATAGGATAGGTCATTCTTTTTATATTATTAAATTGTGTATATTTCTTTTATTAACTTAGTTTTGGGCGTTTAAAGATTAACAAGGTAGAAAACACTATATAGAACTAGTTTATAAGCGTTTTATGTATATCAGATGCCTTGCGTATCTTCGGCTTGCGCCTCAGCTTCCAAGACCCTAAGCGCCTCAAAGCATCTTGTGCCTTCTGAAACCAAGATGGTTTAATTTTTGTTATCTCAAGCAGGTCAAATGGCTTGAAACTGTCCCAAGATTATTTTTATGAATACAAGATATTAAATCATTATCCAAGAATTTTAGTTATCATTACAATGTTATTGTTTCTGATAATAATAATAATAAACACATCAACCATTTATAAAAAAATAGATAATATTAGTGTTCCTGCTTATCAGTTCATCTGCTGGTAAATCAGGTATTTGTTGGGGCCCGATTGCATGTCACAGGAGGTGTTGTGAGGGGAGGCCGGGCAGTAGACGGTGAAGCAGCTGTTGCAGGTTAATTATAGTTCAGTTGGTAACCTTTTATTATTAAGAGATGATTAATTATATTATATTTACAATGTGGATTTACAGTTTTGGACACTGCTGCTGGTGTTTGGTTGGATAGACATGGGTTGGTAACTGCACCACGTGGTAACAAGGGCCAATCAGAAGATCCTTCTTTAGAGCTTATGCGTCGTTGCCGGCATGCTGCTGCATCTGTTGGTGTACGGTTATATGTCTATGGCGGTCTTAGGGGCGGTAAGGGCACTTTAGTAGATCATAATTTCTTTGTCCCAAAATAGCTGTCCGTAAACAAAAAACATGTAATATAAAATATGTACATTTATTGCAGTTTTTAGCTTGCATGATTACGATCTCAAATGTTAATGCATTTAAGATACCCAAGTGACTTGTAAAACTTGTAAGATTTAATTATAAGGGTAAAATGGGAAAATTAATAAGTTATAACAATCCATTTTTTTAAAATGGGGAGAATCACTTGGGACAAATTAAAATTGAAAGGGGGACAATAATTATGGGACAACAGCAGTAGCTCCCATACTTTTACTTATCCTAAGCATGATTGTCAAAAACAGTAAATCAGGGTATTTGGATGCCTAGAATAGTTAATTTCAAGTCATAATAATCAGGTCTAAATGTTTGGAGCTTTGGATAAACAAATTCTGCTTCAGATTGTATAGGGGTCAGATAAGCAGTACATGAATATTACCATTCATACACCTTTCCACCTAATTTAGACTTTTGCTCCTATTTTACAAAATGTCTACAACTCTACATTCTTCACAAATATCTATTTTGGTCGTTTTATAATATATGTCTAAGAAAAAATGACACTGTTTTAGCTATAGTTTTATGTAATAGATAAATGTCAATTTTTCCCTCTTGAAAAGCTACATGGTTTTAGAAATGTACAATTAATGCAGTTTTGTGATAGTGTAATTAAGGGTAGAATGGGATGTTGGTAGATTATCTTGGAAGTGGACGTTCCTTTGGAACAAGCTAAAATAATAAAGAATGAAAATATATTTTGGGACGGAGGAAGTAATTAATTAATAATCAGAAACTGGGACAGTATATTATTACAACTTTAATTAGCAGCGGCACATTCAAACACTATTTTGTACAGCACTCTATATTACTACTGATTATCTGATTTTGATTTGTTATTATCACATGTAGTGACATGTAATTTAAACAAGTTATGCTTCAGTTCTTTTGCTTCCGTTAATTAAGATAGTAATTTTTTTTACTTTTATGTGATGCAGAGGTGTTGTTAGATGATTTCCTTGTAGCAGAGAATTCACCTTTTCAATCTGATGTCAATACTCCTGTACTATCAACGGAGAGGTCATCCAATGTGAGCAGTCCCAGGATGAATAGTTTGAACCCATTTGATCCTTTATCTTCAGAAAATGGCTCTCAGAGTCCCTCAAGTACAGGCTTAAGGTTATCCTGTTTTTCCTTTTGGCCCTACTAACTCATTCTATTTGAAGCTAGAGGTGGCTCTTCGTACCCATTTACCTAATGTGTTTTATAGGACGAAAGTTGGCCATAGTTTTTTAATGAACATTACATTTTAAGTTGTTTTATTAAAATGTTTAGGTTATTTTGTAATCATAATAAGAACATTAATTGTTTATTGAAAGGGATGAAAAGTGTTTGCCCTAACCCGCCCTACTCGTTTCAACATGCTAAAAATTAGTGGAGGCAATTCATGTGGAGTTCAGTTGGCTGCCTTCTGGGTTTGCTTAAACCAAGCTGAATATGAGCTGATTAACTAATCGTGTCAAGATGGTGGACCCTATCCCAGACACCCTGCGGACCTTGTGATTACATTATAGTAATGGGTTAATGGGTTGGTGGTCAACCTGTTCTAGAGAACAAAAAAAGCTTAAACAAAAGCAGTTTGGCTGGTTTGAAACGGGTTGGTCAGGTCAACTAAAACCCAGAACTAATAACTAAACAGGTCATGTTTATGACCCCTTCTATTTAGCCATTACCTTAATCAGTTTACTTCGTTCTGGATCGGAAATGGCCACCCCTAATAAAATTGACCCTTACCTACACATCCGGCTTGACCTGTTACGTGACGCATCATTATTGTCACAGCGTTACCTCTAGCTGAAGTTATTTCATCTGTGTCTTTCTTCTCAACTATGAAGTTTTTCTTTTGCCAGCATGGACAAAGAATCTATGGAGAAGCTGGTTGAAGCTTCTGCTGCTGAAGCTGAAGCTGCAAATGCTGTCTGGCAAGCTGCGCAGGCACAAGCTGCTAATGCTGAGCAATCTGTAGCAGATGATAACTCACAACCTGCAGAGAGCCATTCAGAGGATAGTGATGGAGAGGGAGATGTTCGACTTCATCCAAGAGCTGTATGTTTTCTCGTCATTAAAAAATTGTATTTTAATTTTATTTTGTTCTTCTATAGGCTTACCGCTCATGTACATGTTAAAGGTGGCAAAATGAGTGGGTAATAGGCCGGGTTGAGTTGACTTGCACACACTTCTTGTCCTCTTTTTTTAAAAGTGTTTGAAATGTTTAATATGATTACTAAAAACTACATCATTATTCCCTCCGTCCCAAAAAGTTATTCATAGTGACCTTTCTATTTTAGTTAGTCCCAAAATGAATGTGCATTTCCAAGATATTTTTCAAGTTATTTGTTCTGACCGTAATTATTATCGTAAAACTGCATGTTTGTACACTCCTAAAGCTATGAAATTCAAAAGTGTAATTCGACTTTTGCTATTATATTCTCCCTCCGTCCCAAAAAGTTATCATAGCGACTTTTTTAAACTGATGTTAATATAAACTTATAATGCAGGTTGTGGTTGCTAAAGAGGCAGTAGGTAACCTTGGTGGATTGGTAAGACAGCTGTCATTGGATCAATTTGAAAACGAGAGTAGACGAATGATTCCTTTGCAAAATGACATGCCATATTCTGCTAAAAAATTTACTAGGCAAAAGTCACCACAAGGCTTGCATAAGAAGGTAAGATTTGACAAATTTATTAAGGAGGTGTTCGGGTTTGCATTTAGATCCGAGTATTATCAGTTTTTTATGTTTGGATAATATATTATGCTTTTGATTATTTGTTATTTAAGGGGAAAATAATCAGTTCTCATACCAGCTTCAACAGAACTGATTCTGTAGGGTGAAATAGAAGTACTTGTTGATCATGAGTTTTTGTAACTTTATTTAAAAGAATTCTGGTTCTATTACGCAAAACCATCCCTTCCTTAAAAAAAGACGCCTTTTGTCATGTTCTTATTAGAAATATGTTTGGCACACAACTTTTAGGAGCTTAAGCTTTTATTTTAGAAAAAATCAACTTCCATTTATAAACTAATAAAAGGCCTTGTTTTAATGACAAACTTTAGCTTTGAATTTGGTGAAATAAGCTCTACAAGAATAAGTGATGACTCAAAGAAGAATTAAGAAATAAGCTTGGTGCTTTTAAGAGCAAAAGTATGCATATACCCTTACATACCAAATAAATATTTGATATTTTACACTTACAACTACCTTTACCAAACACCTCTCTACATAGCTAACAACCACAGTTAAATTTACCAAACATACACTAAGTTCTAGGATAATCAAAACTTCCCCAAACACAAGCATGTGATTGTTTGATTTTTACACCTTTAAACAACAAAATCACATTCTAATTCCCAACACTATCTCTAATTTGATTTTTTAATGCCAAGCAATCAGTTTCAAAACACACATCCAAACACCCTCTAATTGTAGTCCATCTTTTTCTTTATCTTTTTGTTGTTGTAATGGAGAACATAGTGAAAGATACTTTATGTGATGGTAGATAATAAGATTTCATCTATTTGCAGGTCATTTCTACTTTACTTAGGCCTAGAATCTGGAAACCCCCTGTTAACAGGAGGTTTTTTCTTGATTCCTATGAAGTTGGAGAGCTTTGTAATGCTGCTGAACAGATATTTTCGCAAGAGCCAACAGTACTTCAGTTAAAAGCTCCCATTAAAGTTTTTGGTGATCTACATGGTCAATTTGGTGATTTGATGCGTTTGTTCGATGAATATGGATATCCTTCTACTGCTGGAGACATTACGTATGTCTAAAACCCAATCAAAAGTTTTTTTTTATAGTTTAGTTGATTTCTGCTCTATGCACTCAGATGAAGTTTGGTTTGAGCCTTGAGGATGTGGATTTGATACGCATACGATAGGGTATCCTCTATATCCACCTAAAGGGTTGGGCTTTGAAGTCCATTCCCATTTCCATTCCCACTCCATCCTATTATTATATCTATACTCTTATCGACTCCCGAGTTCAAACCAAACGCCGCCTTAATATGTTTCTTTTTGGCGTTAGTCTTTTTATTAATATTCAAGCTTTAAGGCTGAGGTACTATACAAGCTGAAATTTGCAAGTTCAATACAGATCTTTAGCATAATGTTATATATAACTATTAAAGTCATTAATATTTTTGTTTTGGCGTTAAGTCTTTTTATTAATATACAAGCTTTAAGGTGATCCTCTTTGAACAGACAATGATTAGTACAGGACTAAATGTGCCAAATCGGGCTGGGTTGCCCAACAAATTTTTTTTGGGTTTTTTTTTTTCAATTCTTTTTATAACTAGACAACACGTTAAATATGATAGAAATAGTAATCTAAATATTTGGTCCTTTCAGCCACTTTGTCCCCGTTCCCTATAAACTAAATTTTATATCCGACTCGTTAATAAATGGATATTCTCACCTCTAGTTTTAGCCTTGTTTGCGGTATATGATTTAGTGTCAGCGAAAAGGTCTGTGTTGTGGTGGGGGGATGCTAGTTGGTCCTGTATAAACCTTCATTTAATTTATATAGCACTACTTGATCATTGACAAACAAGATTTTAAAGTTAAATCATTTCTAAAAATTGAAAATCACTTTTTTATTCACTTATATTTTTAAATTTGTATATGATAATATTGCTTTTATGCTCAACCTTCTAATGTTGTATTGGGAGATAGTGTTTCAATTTGTTGGTAATATGTTAATTTCGAAATAGGTACTAGACATAATAAGACTAAAATTGACTAGAAGTTTTATTTGAACATCCCTCTTTGTTTGCTTTTAGGTATATTGACTATTTATTCCTTGGAGATTATGTTGACCGTGGACAACATAGTTTGGAGACCATCACTCTGCTTCTTGCTCTAAAGGTGTCATTTTTTCTTATTCTTTTATATTTTTGGATAGAAGAGTCTCAAACCAACTTATGATTCAATGTAATATTGAAGCTTCACTCTTATATATATATATATATTACTTATCAGATTCAGTATCCCGAGAATATCCACTTGATACGTGGGAATCATGAGGCTGCTGATATAAACGCACTCTTTGGCTTCCGTCTTGAATGCATTGAAAGAATGGTATGGGTCAATGCTTCATTTTGTTTTTCTATTTTTGTGGATGTTTGTGAGATGTCATTTCATCTGTTAGCTTGTGTTATATTTTTTTCTAATGTGTAAAATATAAAAAGTCGCTTAAAAGGAACTGGGCAAATGGTGTATATAACTTCCTAAATTATTTTATTCAATAGTTTAACAGGAAAGTGTTCGGGTCAACCAAATGCAGACGATATCAAGCACCGCGCAATTTGGCTAGCTACCTGACCCGCACATGTTGGCACATTAAATTTTTTTTAGTCTTCTTACAGATTTTGTATGACGTATAGGGAGAAAATGATGGGATCTGGGCTTGGACTCGGTTCAATCAACTGTTTAACCACCTCCCACTTGCAGCACTTATTGAAAAAAAGATTATCTGTATGCATGGTGGCATAGGGAGATCAATACATTTAGTTGAGCAAATAGAAAAAATTGAAAGACCCATAACTATGGATGCAGGATCTCTTGTGTTGATGGATTTGCTATGGTAACTTCCTTTTGTTTTTGAAATTTTATATGTTCTAATTTACCAACATGCCTTGGCCTAATGGTACCAGGGTGTAGATAAGGTAAAAAGTTCAAGGTCTGGTCTCTTTTCAAGATTTCTGATAGGAGTTTTATATTTTTATTGTAGGTCTGACCCCACAGAAAATGACAGCGTGGAAGGTCTGAGACCAAACGCTAGGGGACCTGGACTTGTTACTTTTGGGGTATGCATGCCATTTGTTTATGTTAGCAATATGCAGAATTGGTACTTCATGTGTCCCAAAATCACTGTCTGTGTTTTTATCTTAGTGTGTCCCAAAGACCCAAAATATGTTTACTTGCCAAAATGGATTTAATCTACTTCCCATTTCACCCCTATTTAACGGATTGTATTTATGTTCTTAAGTCACCCGAAGTGTATTCCAATGCTTACAACCTCATGAATTGTTTTATTCGAAGAAGTATATTACTGATTTAAAAGTACAGTTTTGTTATTTATAATCAATACATTAGTTATTATTAGAACTCGAAAAAGGACAAAGAAGTATTATATGAGTCAATCCAACTCAACCTGGCTGTTTTCACATTCTATAAATTACTTGTTTTGACCCGTTGCTCAACCTTCCAACCATTCAGTTTGTCACCTCCACTTAACAGTAACACTAATTTAAATAAATTTTATAAATTAATGTTCTGCTAAATATGATTACCGAAATTATTGCTGTGATGGCCTAACCTTTTTAAGTCAACATAAATCGTTGGTGCTGAACATGACTACAGAACCATATTATTACAATAATAATAAAAATTAACTTTAAAAAAAAGTTTTAGAAGGTTTTGTGCATTTGAATACATCTCAGACGGCTTTCAGCCATTCAATAGATACAACATGAACCAAATTAACCCATCTTGTATGAACAGTCATAATTCTATCACCTCTAGATTACATTTCGTACTAATGAATTTATAACTGCTTGCAGCCTGACAGGGTTTCAGATTTTTGTAAAAAGAATAAACTTCAGCTTATTATAAGAGCACATGAATGTGTCATGGATGGATTTGAAAGATTTGCTCAGGGACAATTAATTACCCTTTTTTCTGCAACCAATTATTGTGGTAAGATTTCTAGCTTTATCATGCAATAAACTTCATCGTTGGGCTTGTAAAAAGTTTAAGGATTTAGTCATAAAAAATAAAGTCCATAGGATTTTATCGACAGTGGCTCTCTTGTTGTACATTCTGGTCTAATTGTGATTTAAAACAAAATTCAGGGACCGCCAACAATGCTGGTGCTATATTGGTGATTGGCAGAGGATTAATGATTGTTCCAAAACTAATTCATCCATTACCACCACCACTTCAATCACCAGAAACTTCTCCAGAGCGTATCCAAGATGATACCTGGATGCAGGTAAACCTCTCATTCGTGGTGGCATTGCAAGATGGACGGTTTGAAAGGGCCGGGTTGGTAATGGGTCAAATAGGGTTTCAAGTTGAAACGGGTCATTTTGATATTTATTAAATTTTAGAAAAGCAATTAATGTGTTAATTGTGATTGCAGATGTAATATTCTTAAAAAGAACTCCTGAAAGTTTTAGACCCCTTTTAACTATTTTTTATATGACCCGTTTGAGATCAACACAACCCAAACCTTGCCCATTCATAAGAAAATCGATCAAAAGTGCAAGGGTTAAAAAATTATGATTAGACTGTAGTGTAATAATTAGATTTTTACCATATTTGCCATCTCTAGTCATGGTTAAGAGTTAACTGTTTGAAATTTTGTCGCTCGTTAATGAAGCATGAAGCAGGCTGTTTACCATTTTATTATTAAAAGATAAATTATCATCAAAATCATAAACACTCTGTTGTAGGAGCTTAATATTCAAAGACCACCTACTCCCACAAGGGGTCGTCCTCAAGATCATGATAGGAACTCGCTCGCATATATATGATCAAAGACCGGCTTGCAGCATTTTTGCAGTAGTTGTAACTTGTACGCTTCCATCCGAGTCCAAAACTTGAAATTTACAAACTGGAGAACCAATTGGTTTTGTAATTTATAGAGGAGAATTATTTTGTGTGTTTGTATGGTCCAACTGTTCAAGGGGGTTTGGTTTACGAGTTAGTGCAGAATGAGTCTCTGTTTATATATTTATTTGTAAATTCTGATATACATCACTAGTTCACTACATTGATGGTTAGACAATAAGGAATCCTAACTCTTTGCACTTAGTGATCTACTTCAAACGGTAAACTGATTGTGATTGTAGTTTCAGTGTATTGTGTCATTGTTAAACTTATTCGAGCTTGATCCCTAGAATTGTGTTCGTATTGAATTGTTTTTGTTTGTGCATGGTTTGCAATAACATCAAGCTAGCCTAAGCTTTTGCCAGTTTCAAACACTTATGGACTTTGAGTGCATCAGAGCGATAATAATGTTATGAACACGCCCAATACTATCACATCGCCTGTAATATCTTTAGCTTGTGCTTTGGCCATGTTCAACCTATATGTACACGGTCTTGGTTGAGCCACCGACACGCTCTCAAAACAGTTACAGCAATAATTATCCAACCTAAAAGACTTAATATTAAGGCACGAATGATATATATAGTCTTTAAACACCAACACCACATTAAAAAGAACACATGTAAAAAAAAGTTGACCTAAACATTTAAGACCTAGAGAAGTAATAAACTCAAGATATCATAATGTTACATGATGAACAACAAACTACATATCTTTCTACATTCAACACCACAACTTTGACTGTCCTTAGCTTTCTACCCCTGCAGAAGCAAAATACATCATTAAAATTATAGAAATCTCAGTTTTATAACAAAAACACAGAAGTACAAGATGAACATATATGAACACTACACATGCAGGCAAATGGGTCAAATCAAACAAAAGGAAGAGAAGACGGTTCAAATGCATGCATGTATGTATGTAGGCACGCACCTGATATCCTTGATGTCTGCTGTCTGTTTTCATCTCTTGAAACTCTTAGGGCCCTGAGTTTAGCAGAAGCCCTAATTGACTGTATTAAAGGTAGCTGTTCATCTTCATCCACTTGATTGTCTTCAGCATCGTCATGATCGGATGCGTTTATTTCATCCTCTTCCTCACTTGAACTTTTCTCATCAAACAGTTTCTTCCCTTCGATCTTTGGTTGCTTACGAGGCCGACCACGACCCCTTTTAACTGTCGTTCCTTCCCTCTCATCTGAGAATCATAAAACAAAAATTTAGTCAACGTCTTAAAATTAGAAACTGGTCAAGTGAGTTGGGTAACGGATCAAAAAGAGATTCAGAACAACTAGTAAGATTAGTATGCCGTGTATGATTATAAAATTATATCATTTCATTAATTTTCAAGAATAATGTTTTATTTATAAAATAGAAGACTTAAGGAGGTTCCAACTTTTATGGACTTTTTGAGTTTTGACAACTTTGACCCGTTTCCTTTCAAGCTAAGTTGGTTTAATTTAACCTATTTTACCCCTTGAAGTAATTTTACTTTTTTCAGCAAGGCAATTTAATAGGTTTGGTGCGTTATATAAACTATTCGGAAGATTTTTGATCCCTTTGCATTTGACTACATCAAAAAACATGACATGAAACTTCCACCTTAAGTCAAGCATTTACAGAATCTAACTAACCTTCAACTTTTGAAGATTTCTCACGTAAGCTCTCTACAAACGTCAAATAGGGGCGCCAGCCACTTGGATCTTCATCTGTGTTTACATTCCTTGTTAGATCTTGAAGATACTTCAACCTGCATACAATGGTAATAAATATTAGTGCTGGGGAGTAATAAACTTCCAAGTATAACAGTATAACTCGTCTAAAGTTCAAAAGATGAGGTACTTACATGTTAAATATATCATTCTTAAAAAGTTTGGATGCAAATACCATAACAGCACATGTCAAAAAAGACAGACGTTTTGGGACATCCATGAAGGCATAATCCACTCCCTCTTTCACTATCTTTAAAATTACTGTTCTTGAATTTTCAAGCGCAGTAGTACCAACGAAGAAGCTAGAAAGCCGACTTGCCAAATCTTTACATTCCTTGAGTCTTCTGGCAGATAAGGATTCATCATTAGAAGTATAAACTACAGTCAGGTAGCGTACATGTGCCTGGTAAAAAGGTAATAACTAATTAGGATCATAATGGAAAAACAAACAAAAGCATAAATTATAACAATAATAATAATAATGAAAAGCTAGTAGTGCAAATTTCAAGCGTGAATATTTTTCAACTCAGACTAGTCGTATAAAAAGATTAGCTAAAAAGCGAATGAGTCACTAACTGGTTTACATTCGTCCAAAGTGTGTTTTTAATGGACAAAACATTTTATATAACTTTATTCAAAGATTCAAATTGTATGATCATGTTGTTTATGTAGTCATGTTTAATGGATTAATTATTTAAAAAAATAACAAAAAAAGGGGAAACGGTTTACGAGTCAACAAACCCAACCCAATCCGTTTCAACTGAGACTAAAGTATGACTCATTCTGACCAGAACCCATTGTGACCTGTTACTCAACCTGCCCATATTGACGCCTTTAATGAAAACCTAAAATGAAAAATCTGCCACAAACATGCTTCAAATATGCAATGAATTTGTTCATTATTGTGCATTCCTATTCATATCAAAGTAAAGTTCATCCACAAATGGTATTAAAGAAGAAACAAATAACATGAACTTACTAAGGGTTAAAAAGTGTACCTTACAGTGTCGTAAAAATCGTTAGGCGCTAGTCGGGCGGTGAGGTAGGAACTAGGGATTAATCGGGATTAATCGGATCAGACTTTTGTGTATTATTTTACAAATTTATGTATAATTTTATACTTTCATATGAACTAATTTACAAGTTTGGGGGATTAATGTAATAATACACAAACTTATTAAATTTTAAACCCTACAGTTAAAAGCAGCCCTCCCCCTTCATCGTTTTAGTTACCATCGCTGCATCCTTCCGCCGATCCTGTAACCGGAGTCGCAATTCCTCGCCGGAATCGGCAAATCCGGCGCCGGAATGAGAAAATCCGGCGGTTATCGTCGCCGGAACAACGCCGATTTGGGCGATTTGGTCCGGCTTTGACCAATTTTGACCGACTACCGCCTAGCACCTCCGATTTGGTGAAATTGAAGCCGCCGACTAATCGGAGGCTAGTCACGATTTTTACAACACTGGTATTTTACAAATTTATGTATAATTTTATACTTTTATATGAACTAATTTACAAGTTTGGGGGATTAATGTAAAAATACACAAACTTATTAAATTTTAAACCCTAAAGTTAAAAGCAGCCCTCCCCCGTCATCGTTTTAGTTACCATGCTGCATCCTTCCGCCGATCCTGTAACCGGAGTCGCAATTCCTCGCCGGAATCGGCAAATCCGGCGCCGGAATGAGAAAAGCCGGCGGTTATCGTCGCCGGAACACCGCCGATTTGGGCGATTTGGTCCGGCTTTGACCAATTTTGACCGACTACCGCCTAGCACCTCCGATTAGCGACTAATCGCCGACTAATCGGAGGCTAGTCACGATTTTTACAACACTGGTACTTTAGTATTCATATTGAACCATTTCTTTCCTTGTCTTCTCTTGAGTTAGTGGACTCCCAAAAACAACATTTACTACTGATTAACTTACTAGAATGAAAAAGTACTATGTTTAGTAAATGATGAGCGTTAGTGTGTTACCTGTTTCAGCGCCTTCAGGAATATATCAGAGACATCCTCATCCTTTTTTCTAAGATTGACAATCAGAAATTTAACTATTTCAGCAACACTTGCTCCATGCATTGTATAATGAGAAATGATATCTGGGGCAAGATCCTCCTGGATTAAAAGCCATAAAGAATATGAGAAAAAAGGTAGGAATTTGTAAGGAGAAATTACTAAAATAGAACAGGTCAAAAGTCACCAATAGTGTACTCTTAAAATTCAAATTAACTATATCTTCTTGAGATGATATATTAATCATAAATGGTCCTAACATTTATCAACCCAACCCTCCCACCATCTCTATGCCATTATACATGTAAACAACTAACAATAACAACCGATGTTAAAACATATGCATCAAAGAAATACGATTTCTATTAAAACTTTGTAAGAATATTATTCCTAGCCGAAATTAAAACTACAATTATGAATAAGTACAAGGAAGTAACCTTTGGAACAGCACCAGTTGCAACTAATTTAGCAGCAGCAATCATTACAGCATCTCGGTTTAACTCTTCCACATACTCTTTGTTAGCATCTTCATCTTCGGTCTCATCTGCAGATTTGTTCAAGGATCCCTTCATACAGGTGGCAACTAAATACAGGGGGAAATTTCAACCCATTTACTTGAAACTGGGACGTTTTGGGCATGTTTTTTTCTCCAAGGGTTCAAATATAAAAACATAACTAAAAAAACACTTCAAGTCGGCCAAACAGGTTGAAAGTCATCTTAAAGTAATACTCAAATGTTTGTGGTCTCCTAAAATCACTTTAGTTGAATAAATTTAAAAGTATGCACATAACACATAACTTATCCAGAATAATACTTAAAAAACCAGACAATTAATAGTTAAACAAAACCCAACGTCCCATTGGGTCAGTCCAACACCATTCATTTTGCCACCTCGCATAGGAGAAAAGAAAGTTCACTGCTTACATTTACACATAAAAACAGTTTTAACACAAAACTTCAAACAGCTGTCACCTGAAATATCAAGTTGTTGCTCACAAAGCTTCCAGAATTTTCCAAGGGTAGAAATGTCAGGACGGTATCCTAAGCTTTCCACCTTTGTTGAATCGTAGTTTGACTTTCTAAACAAACACCATGATTCTGCAAGCATTACACAGACCTTCGAAAAATAGAAGATTTTAGTAAATTGCTTTAAACAGTTCAGACGAGCAATAACATTAAGAGGCAATTTCATAGATATTCTCGTAAAAGTTCAAAGATGCATATTTATTCTGAAATTCATAGTATCATATTTACCCTCTCAAAACACTATACATATTGTACTTCACCCACTCCAAACTTGATAAAACAGAACCACAGTTGTAACAGCTTGCTATATTGAACAAACAAATGACACATTATGCATTAAGATCAATTGGAGCAATACTGTTGTTTCCGTATCTGTTTATCAAGTGAAACGGGCTCTTATAAAGATTTTATATTATATACCATCATAATGGGTAAATATGATATTATGAAATCTAGAAGGATATATTAAATTTTTACCTTTTAGAAGGATATATGTAAAAAATAAATCCTATTATAAATTTCAAAAGATCTAAAGCATAATATGCTCACCCTACACGCGAGGTTTCGAGAAATTCCCTTTCCTTGAGCTTCGAGTGGAATTTGTAAATAGTGCTCGAGTTCATCAAATAAAGCATTCCGTTTGGATATAAGAGAAAATAAAGATGCCTCAGAGACAACATTGTTTTTCATGATTGACTCTAAGCACCAATTAACATGCAAATACATGTTGAGAAGCAGAAAACTAGCAACCTACAGTACAACAAGATAAAAGTATGAACCACAGTATAAGAAAACTTGTAAGTTCACTGTAAAGCATTTTGATTCCACACCTCATCATCTATGTTCCGGAATTTTTTTAGAACCATAATGATGTCATCATACAAGCTTTCAATTGGTACAGGTCTTGTTAACTGCAGCTCGTACAGCCTTTTCATATTTACAAGAAGTAAGTACTCATCATCACCATCCTACAAGGAAAATCCATGTCATGTATCATAAGTTAATTACAAAGACAAAGAGATTGTTACTTAAATTGTTAATACAATCATACCACTACTTCTCTTATTGCAGTTTTCAGTTTACTAATAAGCTCATCTTCAAGCTCCTTCAATTTATTTTGGGCAAAATCTTGTAACTCTCCCTGACTTCTAGTGGTACAATAATTAATCGCCTTTACACAAGATCTTAGAGCGTCTTTGTCACCATGTTTAAAGAATGTCTCTTTCATTAGCTGAAGAAGTGTTCTGAATTTCTGAAAAGAATATAAATACATATCTATTAATATAGTAGGACTTTACTATATATATATTCCCTCCGTCGGAATATTATTATCCACATTTTGCCCTTTACCGGTAATTAAATGCAAGATTTCCAAGTCAATGGTGTCTTAAATGCAAGGGTAAACTTGGCATTCTACGAGTACTAACTAAAAACTGCATTACTTACACACATCTTAAATTGAGTTGTTTTTGTTGTTTGTGGAGAATAATTTTGGGACGGATGGAATATCATAGTTAAAGTCTTAGCCTAAATACCTGATCTTGACTCTGTAGGGAGTAGAGGTCAAGGTCCATGTGACAAATAATTTCAAGAAGTGATGGGACTTTTGTTTTGTCAGCCATATATTTGCGCATAAGCTGGGGGTAATTCTTCATCATCGTAACAGTTATATCCTTCTTGCTGCTTTGGATTGTATCCTGGCAATAAAGAAATAAACAGTTGGCACCAAATGTTTGCACCATTTGTGCAGACATAGCATATATTTGAAATATGCTTGCATCAAATTCATTTCAACGCCTATGTAAGCACCAAAGATTTACATCAAAACTTTTTAAAAAGAAAATAAAAATTATGTATTGATTCATTTCAAGTAAATTATTTTTGATACAAACAGAAACAAATGATTTTGTTTTAATATTTAACTAGCTTGTTAATTTTTTAAAGTTCAACATATTTAATTAACTATTTAACTTATTTATGAATAATAACAATTGTAAAAAATCAAAAAAAAAACTTAAAAACCCTACTATATATGATACTTGTTTAAAGGTATCAATGAGATTGTTTTAATAGTATACATTCGTTATAATTTAATTATTATGCTTTATGTTAAATATTTAAAATATATGTAATATTGTAAATTATGCAAATTTTGTGTAATGGATATAGTTGAACCATTATGATGTACACATAAATACGGTCCAACTAACCACGAAATAAGCATGCAACATGAAGAACACATGTTCATATCAGATGGAAATATAAAGAAGCTCAATTACCCGCTGAGCTTTGGTGTGGTTCTGCTTCCTATGGTCAGTAGCAGGAACAATTTTCTCCCCAACAGCTTTTTTCACAGATGCACAAAACAATCGAGTCAAATTTGTAGCATCGTCATCTGTAAGCTCAATTGAGGGATTTTCATCCAAGAGCATAGAGGTTATACGCTTCCAGTCCTGCAAAACATGATTAAATTATTTTTTTATTTCTGTAAATTAAAGTTTGTTATATTTTATTAAAGTAGACATTAATCAAACCTAAAGCATACAAATAATATATGGCCATTCCATTCCTATAGCCAACCAACCATGTAGAACAAAAGGAATGGATCAATTTATTACATGCTCATTCTATTACCATGTTTATTTCGTTCATTTGCCTGCCAATATGTCCAACTAAACAGATCCTAAGAGAATCAAATATGAGATATACAACTTACCTTCATGGCATCCATAAACTCCCAAATGTCATCGATGACATAGAGGCTCAGTACTTGATCAGTTGAGAACTCTCTTAGTATTTGCAGCATCCTAAGAAGATGAATCTGTGATGTATCTCCTTCATCGCCTGCAAGAATCAGTTGCAAAAGGGCGAAGCCAAGTCAGTGTTTTCACAAAATATATAAAAATAAAAATTGATGTCAACAGGTAGACCTGATGAACGAGACTGTGAGCTATTAAACTTCTGAGCAATCACATGATCATACACAAGTGCCCCAATGGCACGCCTAATTTCAGGTGGATCGTCAATTAGTAGATCATATAATGAGCCTAAATCATCATCAGGAACCAACTGATGTCTGCAATGAGCCATAAATAAAAGAAAATTATTGACATTTAACTCGTTAAAAAATAAACAAAAGGTGTGCCGACTGCCGACAGATACCTCAATAGTTGTTTTACAAGGCTGATGGCACATACTGCAACGGAGATGTCAACATCATCAGCAAGGTCCAGCATCCTTTTATAAAATCTTTCAGTAAATAGTCCAAGAGATGGCACATTGTCATCCACATCATATAGATTTTGCAATGCAAGTACTGAAGCTTTTCTTACACCAGCACTCTTTACAAAATAAATATTATATATAAATATATTGACAAGAAAATATCTATCACTAACAGTACTCACTGGCTGGATACAACTTACTTTGTCATTCAATGTCCATCCAAGATACTTCAAATACAGATCCTGCAAGAACAGGGATGGATATGAAACAATCCATGTTCCTAGTGATTGTATGCATGACATGCGGATTTCAGGATCTATGTCTCGATAACGATGCATGAACAACCTTGAAAAGAAAGATCAGAGAAACTATAAAGCATATGAAAGACATATAATTTAAAGTGAATGATATTTCCCCTCACACTACTACAAAAACTCCCCACCACACCAGCACTTGAAACGATCTGTGGACATTAACTTTCTGTATGAAACAAGCCACTAAACATGGTATTGTGCATTATTAACTCCTTTAACTTTAAAGTTTTAAAGGTAAGTTCATCCAAGAATCACAACAAATATGTCATGATTGAATCCAATTAACTTGATAAGTTTAACAGAAAAGTCCTTTTTTTGCATGATCAGATCCCATAACTTGTTACTTGTTAGAAAGGGCTTTTCCTTTTAATTTAATAATGCAAAAAACAAAGTTTAAGGACTCATCCACACAAAAGGTGGGAGCCCATAAGTGTTTTCTGAATTTGGCATAAACATATAGGGAATAGTACCCTGTAAATATTTTCCGCATCATCTCCTCTATCATTGTAATCTTTTCATGAGTCTCTGATAACCTCTTATTAAGTAATTCAACATGAGGCCCCTCGGAGTTTTTCTTCTTTTCAGCAGTTAACTGCCTTTGCGTAGTCTGCCTTTGGGCACCAAGAATCTTAGCGGCTCCTATGAAGGAAGTGACCAGCTGGAGGCCGACCAAAGAAGCAACCTGCCGGAAAACTCTGGGTGGCGTGCTGCAAAAAAAGGAAAGAGAATTAGTTAATTAGCCAAATGAATTTATCTTGAGAAGGATGTGTATTTTGAAAACCATGTAAGATAATAGATAGGAGTATTAACCATGACAAAGCAATAACATAGTCCATGCACTTGTCAAACAAAACTTGGTCAAACAAAGGTCCATTCTGGCACTCTGACACCAAATTATCCCAAAAAGATACAAGGTTCTCCTTAAAACTCCTAAGTTCCTTCTTCTTTGAACTCTGATGGTCCTCAATCTTACCCTAAATCGCATCGCGTTAAGCAAAAAACATAGATATAGATGCCACATAAACTGCAATATTTTATAACAAACTCCCATTTCAAGATATTTATATTAAATAAACACAAATGTTAAACAACTTTGGATACTTGTGCAGCCAGATTTACAAGAGCAACAACAACATCATCAACATTTGTTTCATCCAAAAACTCTCCTTGGATGCGATATTTAGCTCCACATGCCTGTATAATTTAAAGGTCAATCAGTCGCATGCTCAAGTTAATAAAAGTCTCCTCTGTATACTAGAATATGAAACCTAGTATTCAGTTATCCACAATGGCTTCTCCGTCTTCATCACTATAATTTAGATAAGAATCACTTTATCTCTAAATTGTTTTCGTCTTTAAAAACCTCCTACATGTCATTTCCCCATTTCTATCACTATTCAATATAATAAATATTTTTTATTAATTTTTCTCTTTCTTGCACTCGTGAAAATATGGGGAAAAATGCACAGTGAATAAACAGTGAGTCCCTAAATATAAGGAATGAGAAGCTAGTCTTGAGTTTTATCCCCATTTTGTGGAATGGGATGGAGTGCCATATTAGGTGAAAACCTTAAACTTTTGACCAAAATATATGGATTGGGTTGAGATGGGGAATGGAATGTGAGTGCTCCAAGAATGTACCAAAATACCAATTAAATAGGAAAGAAGAAGGAAAACAAAAGTATAATTACCTCGAAAAGCATTGTTAAGAGTTCAACCATTGCAGGCTTCGAATCCTTCTCGTATTGTTCGACCCACGATTTCACCACTTGTGGAATAAGTTTCCCGTTGCTTTTGATCACCTCTAAAGAAAGAGAATATAAAATTAAATATATATATAAAAAAACATTAGAGGTGAAAAATATTACAGTGAGGATGCCAATGAAATATGACGTAGGAAAATAGCGTATAGCCTTAAATACCCATTTCCTTCCATTTACAGAGGCACTTCTGATGCGGGTGGAATGCAGTTGTAAACGAATATCAGTATGGATCACTCTTTGTATTATATACCAAAACAGTTAATACTGGTTCTTAAGGAATCACTGATGACACTTACAAAAGTTAGGTTCTGCAACCTAAAGTGTATAAAAAAACAACCTTGACTTGATATTTTGCACCACGAAACAACAGAAGAAGATCGTTTATGCAGTGTAGACTGATGCATCACTACACTACAGCTACTAATAACAACCCAAAAAACTAATGACAGCTAACCATCTTACAAACTAGCACCAATTCAACTTGCCACAGTAATTCAAAAGCTCAAAGGAAGAAACTACAGTATCATCAACATTACCACTTACGTTCTTCATCACAAACTCAACAATGAATCAAAAACCACAAGAAACAAAGCCTAATTCCACATTCACAATCCAGTTACTCAACATACTCACCGATCAAGTTCTCAAACCCCGTAGCTCCCGTAGTACCAGCAGGAGCAGCTTCCGTACTTCGATTTCTGTTAGGTTTCCGACGCCGTACGTCAAATTCATCACCGGACTCCTCCTCCGACTCCAAAACATCTCTAATCCTACTCGATTGTCCGTCGTAAGCCTTCGCCGGAACCCTAGGCCGTTTCTATCGATCACAAACACAGCAATTACACATACACACACAAATTACACGTAATTTACACTCGTAATCAAAATCAAAACCCTAGGTATCAATCAAATCGTAGTATAAACAGAAGTTGTGAACAGATTTGAATACTTACCGATCGACGAACGAGTTGCTCAGGAACATCAGGTTCGTCTTCCATAGCGTCAGTGTGTGTAGTGTGTGTGTGAAGATTGGGGATTCCCGCCACAAATGCAAAATATTTGGGGATTTTGGGGGTGAAATGGTTTATGTATGTATCTATAGTGTATAGTGAGTGCACCCTTTGTGTTGTGAGTTGATGATCATGGGGTTGTTTGCAATGGATCTATACAAATATACAATGTGTGATTTCATTTTGTGATTACATTGTTAGTGTTACATTGTTACCATAAGTTAAAAGTAAAGTGGCAAGATCTATACCTTAAAATTTAACGTGTTTTTTTAAGATCATAATGGAAAAGTTTTACAGGTTGTAATGTCGAGTCATTTTATTAAAGGTGGATCGTGTTGATCTCAGATTATATGATAGAAGACTTACTTGTAAGTTTGAATTTGTGTATGAAGAATGCCAATGAAGGAAGAGTTGGAAGAGGCCATAACATTAGGTTTTGATTGGATACTTGGCTTGGGGATAATCCCCTCGAGATTATTTTCCCTAATCTATTATCGATTCAGAAAAAAGTTGCACTGAGACTACTTGTTATGTACAGGATGGGGTTGTATCATGCACAGGGACGGACCCATAATATATTTCCTTTGGGCTTGTTTTATGTTTAACATTTTGGTTCAAGTCGGGTAGGGCCACGCAAATAAATGTTGTTGGTTTGCGTTCGGAAGAATCCAATAAAATATATTCCAGATCAAATTATTTTTTAGGAATACCATTTAATGATAACGATTCAGGTAACTTTCTTTTCTAAAATGTCTTTGTAAATCCTAAAGATAAAATCAATCACTATGTTTAAATATACGTCTTTAATCATTTATTTTTATTATTACACATTTGAAAAACTAAAAGACAAAAATACTTAAATAGTTAAATCGGAACACATGTGCTTTAAATGTGTGAGCATATAAGACAAAAAAGATCAGAACATATGTAAATACTGTGATTGAAATACTTGAACATATAACATAATCAACTGGAATCCATAGTAAACACTTTTAAAAAACTCAAGGTCTCGCTTTATAACTGCACGAAGCAATTTATTAATATTCTTTTCGCAAACGGCAATTTGACTTATAGAATGATAGATTGGTAATGGGTTGATGAAATTTAAATTGAGCTTCAGATTAACAAAATGTACTTAGTAGATTTAATACAAAATAAGCTTAATATATTATTAAATTTTGACGTATTAATTTTAGCAAAATCAGACTCTTAACTTAATTACTTGTGGGTTAAATTTTTTAAAAAAATTATTAGAGTTTAAGGGTCGTAAAGTTTTTCATAGGGTGTCGGCATTCAAAAAATCACGGGGTCGAATCGAAAACCGCTAATACACGTTAAATATAAAATAAAAAAATTATGTGAGGTCGATTGACCCCTCCCTCTATATGCTAAGTTCGCCCCTGATCATGCAGATGGGAGTGGGATGTGAATAATGTGGATGAGGATAGGTGTTTTCCCAGTTGCATGAACCGAAAAGTCTATTGGAGTTAGTTTCATGGATCAGGAGGATAAATGAGTTTGTATGTATAATAAGTCAGTATTTTCCCGGTGGCATCTATGAGAAACATGCTAATTTCAATTGATTATACTCCAAATACGAGAATGATTGTATGCAATAGTTGGGTTATGTTGATGCAATAGTTAGGTTATGTTGAAGATAAACATGTCTGGGTGGAGGGTTGTCTCTAGCAGTATGCATACGATAAAGACTTTACGTATACGTAATATTTGGATGGAACATTATGTTTATAACTTAGTTTTGATGTATAAATCGTGGGTTATGTTTAATATATGATGATAATGTAATCTTACTCAACGTACTATACATATAATAATAAGAATTATATAAAAGTTGTGTTATTTGTACTTTATTTACAAATGTATTTTCGCTAACTATTAAAAATAAAAAAATCAAGGATCAATTTTTAATAATAAGATAAAACCCGAGGGTGTTACAGTAATGAATCGTATCCCCCCGGTCTTCGCATGGGTATGAGTGCATCACATGGACATAATGTCTTAGCGGTCATGCGCCCCATTGAGTATTACCGACCAATGAACCCCTCCTCCCGGGGTTCTCACACCCATTAAGCACAAAAGGATCAAATTATACCCCTACCAACATAATGTATATTGTGGTATTCTCGTTTATTGCCAGTTGACCTGACAAGTATATGGTGCGTGTAAAACAATGATGATAACTCACCTGAGTTCGTTTGGCCTAGGATACATGAGAGCAATTGTAATCATTGAAAAATATTGATTATTGATATACACTTAGATGTTTAACAAGAAATATGATTGTGATATTAACAATCATCATTGAGATTAGTGTTAAGTGACGACTCATACTTTAACATTATTGACCAGGCTAAGGATAATTTTGGACTATGTTACCCATTACATAACCTAGTCATTACCTCTAAACCCTGTTCCTGAACATAACTTAATAGCTGAATCGAACTTAAACCTTACATGAAGGTGCTAAATGCGAATTGAGACTTCGGGAATATTCAAAGGACTCCAATTATGATTTAAGAGTGAAAGTATTGCAAGTGTTGTGAGAAGATGAGTTGAAATCGGGTTTCTATTTATATAACCAGATCAAGACCCGTTGCAGACCACAACATAAAATGAATGCGGTCCACATTGTGTTAAGGTGGCTAAAGTTGAAATCTGAAAGCTTCCCAACCACTCCTAAATTGCCACACCCATTGCGGCGAGCGATAACTTTACGTTGCGATCCATATCGTTGCTAAGTCACCGGGCACACATTAATCCATTGATCTGTGTAGTCACGACACGTGTAGGACCTCAATTGATTTCTTAGTCCCCCATGTTGCGGCATCCTCCTATGATGCAATCCACATCCTCTTTTCTTCTGTTGTGGCCCCCAACCTCTATCTATTACGGTATGCATCAACTTTCATAAAATCTTGGTTATTACATATACCTGGCAGCTCGATCCCAGCCCTCGTTTGCTTGTGATGTTAGGCTTAACTAGGGATATTACATCAACCCAATAACCTATATTATAATGTACATATATTGACCCATCATCAAAATGGACCCACTCATTTTACCGCTTCTAACCCTTTATAAGGGGTGATCAAAAGAATAAATTAGGTAACTGTTTAAACTGGTTATTTCAAATTGCTCCACCCCACCAACTCAATTTTTATCATTTTCATTTTATATATAAAGGATTGATATATCAAACAAGGTCTCGAGCAATTGCTTAATAAAAGTTGGTTCACTTGAACATGCTTTGGACGACTTTAAATTTGCCCTCTAACTTTTTGTAAACCTTTTTTCTCCATTTGTCTACTTATTAATAGAAAATAACAAAAAGTAACCATTTCACATAGATGGTTATTTTATTATTTTGTTTTGACCGGTAAGAATAAATTCATGGAACCCAGAAATGACTATCAACTAACAAGACCAAGTAAAACACAATTACATAAAAAATCATTGGAAGATGGATTCTAATTTCACAAATGACTATCTTGTATATTAAATACACAATAAATGATGTAATTTTGACTTTTAGGTAAACTTAATTAGTATTTACGATGAAATTGACTAGAATCTTTAACTTTTAAGATAGAAATTTGTTAGTTATACTAAGCTGACTTTGATAAAATGGTTAGCATCGTATTAAACAATGCATTTATTAGTGGGTGTTTTTTTTTCAACAATTTAAGTAGGTGTTTAGTGGTGTGTTTTCACACTAATTCTATAGGATTAAAGTTAGGGGAATTCAAGTTATTGATCTTCATAACATGTTCTTACCGTCATCTTTTTTTACCTCTTTAGATTTACTAATTTAACCTGACCAGTCTAAAAATCAAAACCGTAATCACTTAAAAAACTACTAATATACATTCTTAGAACATCATTATTCCAGCAATTGACTCTGAGATGTTTACGGTCTAGTCTTCTCAGTTTTAACGAGAAGTTGGAGCCATTGTTAGGTATGGTTCTAAAATGACAAACCCGACATTCTGGTTAAGTTGACCGGTCTGGCCAAATTTGTTCCCTAGGATTGCTTGAACCTATTTTTTAACAACATTTTTTTATTAAAACTGGTGTTTTGTAGTAAGTCTTTAGAAATGACGCGGGTGATTAATGAATATACTACAAATGTATCAATGCACAATTTTAAAACATAACAATAAAGGTGATCTCAAACTGGTTGAACCTACTGATTTGCTTTAGTTTAACCGTTTGAATATGAACAATCTAGTTTGTTAATCAATTTACTAAGATCCATGATCAAAATTCATATATTAGTTTCTCTTTTTTTTTCCTTTATCTTATTTATTTTTCAGATGTCAGATCCATTGAAACCTTTACTATATACGATACAAGTTATGAAATTACTCAAAACATTATTCCCAAAATCACTTAGATAGCATGAAGGGACTAACCATAACATGGGCCACGAAACCGCCAATGAAACATCAATCACAAAGCGATCTAAAATCTTGGTGAATACAAAGAAGCGTTAGAGGGACTCGAACGATTAACACCACACAACCTTTTTAAAAGTTAATCTTGAACTATAAACTAAAAGATTTATTATTGGTGGAGCTAACTTTTTTTAATTAATTTGTTTAAATTTAAGCCCAAATATATCAACCCATTCACATATATACACTTATTTTTTAAAAAGGTTGGACCCTAAATAAATAGAAGACCCAAAAATAAAGTTTTAGTTGCTTAAGAATTAAGCACCATGTAGGGGTATTAGCGTCCCATTTCGTCTCAAACGATGGACCTATTTACCAACCGTCAATGTTGTAACTAGCTATAAGAGAACTGTTAATTAATTTTTTTGTTTTCTTTTATTTATACATTAATACATATGAATGTTTAGTGTTTTTTTTTTACTTCAATTGGTCATGCATACACACACCCCTATAATTAAGCTACATACAATATGATATTATAATTTATATCTATATCTATAATGTACTTATAATAAGAATGAAAGGATAACAAAATTGTCATTTTAGACGTGATATTAAGACACTTAGACATTTAGTTCCTTTGTAATTTTTTCTATCATGCTAAAATTGCCTACTAAGCATGATGTACAAGTAACCTAAGCATATTAAGCATTTGTTGATGAGTTTAATCACTTTGATTAATATTGTAGACTTTGAAATTTCATTAATATTGACAACAATAAATTTATAAGTTATTAAATAAGTATTATCGATATAAATTATTATTTGAATTTGTATAAATCATTATTCATAGAATTTATACCAATATCATATTTTAAATGTAAAAACCTAAAAAAACAACTAAACATGAAGAAATTTATTTTTGTAACATATATATTTTAAAAAATAGATTGATAGATCCCAAACACCGATATCTTTGGTAAATCCTAATTTTTTTTGTAAAATTGTTCTGACTATAATCCATTTGATCCATTACCCATCATGATCAACACATACAATTTGTCACATTTAATATTTCTTTAGGGATGTATATGAGCTAATGATTGTGATATGATACATATAAGAAGCGAATCGTCTCCATTAGTTTTATTGTTTGAGTGTTTGATCCGTATTATATTGGATACTAACCTGTTTGTCCCACCCATTGAGTCTCTGTTTAACTACAAAGAAACCTATAGGGTCATGATTTCTTTTTATTTTTATACATTATTATACTATATTTAAAACAAAGAGTCCATGATTGGCCCTTTGATAGTTTTTTTACGGTAGATAAACTCTTGAAGATCAACACTTTGATAACCACTAATAATATTTTTTTCATTACAAGATCATGCCTTACCATACATCATACCTCCGCATTTTATATACCTTTATGTTGAATAATCGCCCGCGTTAGCTGTTTAATAGTAACTATCTAAGGAGTAATAAGTCAAAGTAATATACAAAAATCTCTAAGTGTTGCAGACGTCAGGCGGGTTTACGTTCATGATTATGTATAAAATGTTAAAAATCTAATTCTATAGTTTATGTACAGATAATGTAGTGTAAGCACCTTTCTAAAATCATTACTTCTGAATATTACTCGCATTTTCAAAAAATATTCATGTAACAAACATTGAAGATGATCACATAGATAAACCAAAAAACATAAGACAAAACAGATGCACCCGCAACAACAAGCGAGCAACCCTCTAGTTTATAATATATATTCACGAATCACGATAAATAATTTTTACATTCTTTTATGTTATAAGAAACTCATGGTTAAAAATACAATTATTTTTCTTTATTAGTGACTTACCATGTGACAAGAAAGCAATCGATGAGTAATTTAAATTTTTAGCCATCCTCAAACAAGAATAATATAAAATGCTTTAACAGATTTTTAATTTGTTTATATCAATGTATTAATTAGATTTAATAAAATCTAACCTAGGTGGTTTTCAAGAGGAACATGATATACTTAATTATATATGGAAGCGGATGAATAAAATCATGAAATTATTATTTTTATAATATGTTCGAAATAAGGTAGAAATTATAAACTTTCAAGAATTAATACTCGAAGATTTACTTAAACGAGTCAAAGAAGTCTGTGTAAGACCTAAGGAATACATATTTTTGTGATCAATTAAGCCTTAAATTGTAAATATAGATTAAAGAACTATATTTAATCAGGAAGTACCGAAAAAACAAGAATAATCAAAATATTACTTAGCTATGTTATTATGTCGAGTAACAGAATAACAAAATGTTTATGTTTAGTGAATTAATAAGTGATGTATGTGATTGTATGTGTATTATATTAAGTATATATATATAACTCATTTGAGTAACGGGCGAACTTGAATTTCTTGGAAATAAATTTATAACAAGACATATTAGGAAGACAATGCTTTTCAATTTTGTACGTATAAGTCTATACGCTTGTATAGGTTATCACTAGTATTGTATGGCCCACCGATGTACGATACGCCCCTACACAAAACCCTACACTCATTCTTACTACGGTATGTTGGCTATACGTTAGTTAGAAGGCTAGAAACTCATATACGAAGGCATATGCCCATATTCAAAGACATACCCCTGTTTCAAAGGCTATACTGCTGTATAGAGTGTGATTATTATTATTATTATTATTATTATTATTATTATTATTATTATTATTATTATTATTATTATTATTATTATTATGATTATTATTATTATGATTATTATGATTATTATTATTATTATTATTATTATTATTATTATTATTATTATTATTATTATTATTATTATTATTATTATTATTATTATTATTATTATTATTATTATTATTATTATTATTATTATTATTATTATTTTCAAT
Source organism: Flaveria ramosissima (assembly GCA_025215565.1). Lineage (NCBI taxonomy): Eukaryota > Viridiplantae > Streptophyta > Magnoliopsida > Asterales > Asteraceae > Flaveria > Flaveria ramosissima. Next base: position 26,563,063 of record CM046045.1, read on the forward strand.
TCTTTAATACCATACGTACTTAGTGTAAGATGGTAAAAGAGTGGGCGGCGCGGCAACGGACCGTAGTCCAAAAGGCAGCGCGGCGGCGGACCATAGTCCAGCAAGTGGCAAGTAAAGAGGGTGGTGTGGCAGTAGCAACATGATCACATGATCGGTATCGTAGTTGAAAAGGTAAAAATAAAAGATGACACCCAGCGACCGTGGTCGTGCGATGGTGTGTCATACCGAAGGCCGGTGACCGTGGCCAAGCGGCGTTCTTCAGTGGTAACGGACCGTGGCCCAACAATAACAAACAAAAGAAAAGAAACATAAAAGATGGGATATGGCAGACGGGTTTTTTTTTTTTGGGGAAGAAAGATTTAGGTTAAATGGCTTGGATCTAAAACCGAGACGGATCTTTATTTAGAACGTAAAGGATAAGATAACAAAAGCAAAGAGAATGGACAGGGCGGCGGCGGCGGCACACCGCCCTGTCTAGGGTTTCAACACGATGGCGACGGTTAGGATTTGTATATTTGTGGTGGCAAGACGGAGGTGGTAGAGAGCGTAGGGTGGCTCTGATACCATGTAAGATGGTAAAAGAGTGATTGAATATCATTGATAGATTAGGTTACATTATATAGAGTTTACAATGAAACCCTAAAAATCTAAACGGGCCCGTGGGCTCAACCCTAATAATAATCCCTACTAAACCCTAATAATAATATAGTCTAATACTTAGTTGGTTATCCCACTTTTTAAAGATGTACACTTTCAAGAAAAGCTTCATTTTATGATCGGCATCGACAAGTCTCAGGTTGGATCAAACGAATATTCAATTTTTATAAAACAAACAATATTAATTTTGTGGAATTTTAAACTATCAGGACGATGGACTAAATTATTGACAATGACATGTATAAAAGTTTGACAAGCTAAATATATGTGTGTATGAAATTATGTAATGATGATGTCACTTGGATGACAAATATTATGTAAAGTTACACGAGTAATTTGGGACCTACATACTCTTAATGACTGTTTCGAATTATGTTGTCCATCTTATAATTGATATAGATTTATAGATAATACCGAAATATACAAAATGAAACAACATATATCTAACTTTCATCTATGCATAGAAGAAAAGATGGCAATTTTAATGATAATTAGAACATATTTAGTATTTAATTAGAGATAAGAAGAAGAAAAAAACACTAATAAAAGAAAATATAAAAGCTCAAATGTCAAAGAATCATTTGAGTCAAGATCCAACAAACCTTTCATATATGGATCTCTTTCTTTATTTTATTTTTATATTTATTTAATAAAATAAACTCATGAGCCCAAACAATTTTTCCAAAACTGTTTATCATCCACATTTGAAGAACCATCATACAACTCATTCCATCTCTTTTCTTGACCAATCATCTTGCTATCTCCCCAATTCTTATCATCATCATCTTCATCACCATCATCATCATAACCATGATGATTATGATTATAACCATATCCTTGATCATACCCATGAGCTTGTTGATGATTATAATCATACCCATGAGCTTGATGATGGTTATGATCATGTGTTTTACCATTCACATGGAAAGAATGATCATAGCTCCCAGATTCAGCATCATGGTCATCCATGACTCCTTTCTTTTGCCCTTGTTCTTGTTGATGATGATCATACTGATAATTATCATATTGATGATACTGATTATAATGATGATGATGATGATGATGATCATGAGGAGGGTGATGATGATAATGATGATCTTGATGATGATGTTGTTGTTGTTGATGATGATGATGATGGTGATGAACATCTGTATGGGCATCATCAGAATCAGCAGATGATTCATACAACAAGTATGGTGTGACATCAATCAAGCCATTCTTCATCTTCCAATTATCGCGGTCCATATAGATCGATCTGCAATTAAGGGAATTAATAGAAGAATTAGTGGAAATGATGAACACAAGTATTGTTAATCACTTGGATTCTTTAATTATATAAGTGAGACCTTTAGGAAACTAAAGTTATCAACTTTAGTGAGTATGCGTTTGTTACACACACATAGATTATTATATGTATATATATAGGTGGTGGTGGCCAAATTAAGGTGGCTATTCAGTTTGAAATAGTAGTAGAATGGAATGTTCTATTGGTATTAGTTGAATTTGGTCAATGGAAGGCATGGAGTTAGATTTAAAGAAAGTATAGTAGTCATTTTCTTGCATATTATATAAAATTTATAATTTTGGATAAAGTTTTTTTTTTCTTTATTATAAAATTAACATATTAAATCTATACTTTTGTATTTTCTTAAATGTTCTATATATACAAAGTTGATTCGCTTTTTATTTTATTTTTTTATATATAAGTTTAGAAGTTTTCTAGTGTGCTCTTATTTTATATAAAAAGCGTATTAGTTTTTTGTAGTACTGTATTTTTATAACGATGTGCAAACGTATAACCGATCGTAAAATTTATTCATGTATTAGCTATCAGATGTAAAATCTTGTTTAACAAGGCAGATGTGGTACGATGTATAAAAACAATTATTATGTTGTTTTTTTTTTCCTTGAATTTATGACCATTCTATATGCATAAATCCTATTTTCAAGTTTCCTGTGTAAATCCTTTAATTTCATTATGTCACATTTAGCTTTTTTAACAAGAAAATTGCCGTATTAATCTTCATAGCAAAAATCAAATGGTTGAACTAGTTAAAGATAAATGAATAAGACTCTTTATACGCTAAGATGATTTAGAATAATAGAAATGTTTTCTTATTCGTTTATTCAGTAATTTTAGTATTCTAAATAACTAATTAAATTGTATCCGTTTTTAAAATAAGCAGTTGAAAAAAAGATTTACTATAACACGTGTTCTCTTACACTTATTTTTAAAATTGGTGTGTTCTAGTATATATATATTAAAAATGTAATAACATATTTATAAAAATACTATATTACATCTAAAAAAATGGAATTAGCTTGCAGCCCTAATATAGTAATATCATTGTCCATTTTAAACGGCTTGGACCAATTTCATTAAAAAAATTAGATGACAAAAGTGACAACATCATCATTTCTTAATTTCTTTTAATAAAATTAGCATTTTAATATTACAAATATAAGAGAAAGCTTTACTAAATTTACATCTAAAATATTGACATGCAAAATCTTTTTATACCGTATGAGAATCTTTACCATGTGTATTTGTTTCCAATTTAAAAGGTTTAAACTGAGCAGTGAGCACACGTTTTTATTAATATATTTAATTAATTTTATTTATTGTTTAAGAGATGAGTTAGATATCATTTAATCAACCGTTTGATTCCCCAATGAAGGCTTCGAAGAAGCTTAGAAAGAATATATATACAAAAGTGACCGAACCCTGTTTTGGATCTACTCCCTAAATATATATTTTCTAGAAAGTTTAGTAAATATACTTGATTAGAACTTATGATCAATAATCTATTGATTATTAATAGATAAAATATCAACAAAATTATGTAATATTCTATCTTAAAAGTTTGTTATATTTGAATATAGTTATGTTAAAGAAATATTAACTTTATAAACATGTAATACATTACTAAAGAACAACCAATTTCATGCTAAAACACAATATATAAACAACAGAGCATTAAATGCTAACAAATATGCACTACACACATGAGTTATGTTTGCGTGATTTTCTTTAAGAAAATAATAATTAAGTTTTAAAAGTGTTTCGATTAAATTATTATTATTATTATATGTTTTCAGGATTATTTCTAAAAAGATTTTAAAAGTATTTTATTAAAATTTAGAAGATCTATTTTAAATGTTAATCAAATTACGATTATATGGTTGACCCGTATATAATACGCTCGACTTTAATGAGTAAAAACAAAACATCTTTCTACTTTAATAAAATGGTAACCTGGGAAGATATTTGGTAGCATCACGTTCATTCTTATCAAAATCTTCTGGCTTCTCTTTTGCTATTAAATATTTATATTAATTACTAATAACATTATTTATTTTTTTAAATTATAAATAGTTTTTAATAAATTAAGAACTATATCTTTGTATTAATGTTACCTAAAAAATTTATAAAAGAAGTTTTTCTAAAGGGTTTGGTTATTTGGACACCTCAAAATTATAAATGAACACCCAAAAATTTCTATATGGGTAGTATAGCCCCATACGTGTCGTATTGGGGGGTCGTATAGCCCTATACGGGGCGTATAACCCCTCTGACAGCCCCTAAAATTTTCCTCGTAGTCAGTGTCGAAATTTGCTATACGCATCGTATAACCCTATATGTGTCGTATAGGGGGTCGTATAGGGCTATATGGGGCGTATAACTCTCTGACACCCCCCTGAATTTTCATCGTTTTCAGTGTATTCGACCCTATACGTCGCGTATGGACCCATACTTAACGTATAGAATGTGTTAATTTATCTGTGTGAGTGTCTTTATATTAAGACCATTTCTAAAACATCTAGTTATAAAGAATAATATTGCTCTAGAGCCTTTAAAAAATAATATTGTTCTAGAAGACTGATATCTCATACTATCACGTGGATATCATGTGGTTGCAACTTATAATTTGAAAGAATGAAAATAATAAAATAATTGAAAAAACATTTTAACCTTGGGCCTTGAAAAGAATACTTGAAGATCCACGTTACCTTTTTTATAGAAAAAAATGGGATAATATGAATACATAAATCTATCTATTATAACAAACTAGGTTAGTATCCCGTGTAATACACAGGTTGAATAAATAAATTATTAAATAATTAGTAAAAAAAGTATGAATTATAAAACTATGCTTGAAAATAAAATATGATTATAATTACTTATAAATAGTTACTTTAAGTAAATAAAAAATAAAATATTTTTCTTGAACTTTTGTTTTATAAGAAATTTATGGTTTTTAAACATTTTGTTTTAAGTAAAATGGTTTTTTTAAAGTTTGTTGCTTTTTTGTTTTTAAAAAGTGTGTTTTTAATTTAAAATAAATAGATTTTCAATTTGTGATATTATATATTTTTTAATTTGAAAATGGTATGAGTAATATTATTAGTATTCAATATTAGTTTTAATAATAGAGAGAAATGAGAAAGTTGGTATGATGAGGCTTACGATTGCGTCACGTATTATCTTATTTCTTCCTTATTATAGATAGATTGATAGACAAACAGACAGATAGATATATAGATAGATAGGCTACAAACCTATTTATTAAACGGATTATAATTAGTAATAAACACAAAAATTTACTGTAAGATATTTTATATAAGATATGAATTTTATATACGTAATAGTTCAAGAAAATAAAACAATTATATTATTTTTTAACTATTTTATTTAAATAGTTTCAATTTTAAACATTCGTATTAAGATTCTTTTATAAAAGAATTTATTTTTATGAAAATCTTGTTTATTAAAAACTCTAGTTTGTAATTGTTCTAGTTGTTTTAATAAGATTGTTTTTAGAAAACTTCACATTTTTTTATTTTTCAAATGGATAAATTTAAAATATATATATTTTTAAAATGTTTAGTGTTTTTGAAAAAATCATATTATATACAAATTTTTTATTATTAGTTCTATTTTAATTAAAAATGCAATTTTTATTTTTTTAATAAAATCTAATTTTAAAAAGATACATTGATATTAAAAAATCAAGATGAGAGAGAGAGAAAAATATTACAATTAATAAAATTGATCTTTAATAAGAGAAAAAATTAGTTTTAATGTTTAAATTACTATAATTCTCTTTTGGAGAGAAAAATAATGTGATGATGTCTATAAAAATGACAAGTGACAAAGAGATAGGTCAAGAAAATGACATGTGACTTTAGAAAGCTTGTTTTTTTAGAATCTTTAGATAAGGTTTTGCATAGACACTTTTACAAATCTAGACATTTTAATTTTATATTTTTTACTTCACTCTCCTGTAAGATAATTACATCAACTAATATGATATTTTTAAAATGTTTAGATTGAAACTTTTTAATAAATTAAGAAAGACATCTTTCTATAAATGTAATTTCTAAATAGACAAACTTTTTATAAATTAATAATTTTTCTAAAACATCAAACTTTATAAAATTATGAAATATATTAAAGTAGGTATTTTTGAAAGAAAAATTCTTTAACAAATTATGAAACATATTTAATTTAGAGTTAAAATAAGGATATTTTAAAAATGACATTTTTAAATGTTTTTTCGGAAAAAAATATTTAAATTTAATTTATATATTTCTTTTGAAAAGAAAATAAAAAAATTTATAATAAAAGTTAAAAAATAATATAATTATTTTATTACTTATAGTCTCTACACATACGCATTTTCAATAATTATTTATCTCAAATTATCATTTATATTTAATAAATTTTTGTTACTAACTATTTAATATTTTTTATTTAACCCATATAATATACGAGTTACTAACGTTAGTACTAATATAAATAAGGTAAAATTACATTACATAAAGAAAAATCATCTAAACAAGATACATATATCACTTTTGTCCCCTTCTAGAAGTAAAACAAAGTGAATATCCAATTCGTTACTCCACTTTGTGAACTACATGATAATTATTTTCATATATGATTTGAAAAATACTTTAATCGTTTTTAATGTTCGTGGCTGTCTTTTTTTGTCTCAACGGCAATATTCGCACATGAATTCTATTATTTGATTCTTATTTACCCTTTGCACACGTAAAGAAGATCAAATATAAGACTTTTTACTGGAAAACTCGTATGTAAATAGTGTGTTTTTTCGGTTGACGATAAACACAGGTAAAATCACACCATTAATCATCTTTAGGAAGCTTTAAACATGATTGGGTAAAGATTTATAAACAAAATTCATAGATAAATAATGTGAGGTTGAATTCAGTTTTACAGTAGTCAACTCCCTTAAAATCGTTACTTATCCCTTGTTGATATTGTATTAATAATCAAATTCTTTGGTTTTAAATTATCATTTTGGTAAAGTTGATGTTGTTTGCATGTATTTTATCTTTAGACAATTATTGATTATATCTTAAAAGCAAAAGCCTTTGAATTGAAAAAAACCTAAAACACATAATATATGAAAATAAAGCCTAATGATCCTCATAATTGTAAGACTCATGCTTCACAACCATGAATACCATGCTGCTATAAACAATTTTCAAGTCCAAGTTCATGGTCAAAAACAACCCATGAGGCCTTATCAAATATTTAAATCTGAAACTTCTGATTTTTACATAGATTTAACATCTTTTTGGCTAGAAGTGTTATTAGGACATTATTATCCTTACTTGTATAAATATATTACTTTCTTCTGAATCTGCTTTGATCTATTGATAAGAAATTAAGAATATGAAAAAAACTCAAATACATCCCTGTAAAATACATCAAAATAGAATCTAGAGTTAATTTCGATTTTGCTCTCTAAGGTTTAACAAAAATAAACATTTTCCTCTAAAATATCAATTTCAGTCCAAAAGTTTAATCATTTATCTCACTTTTAGTCCAAAAGTTTATTATTTTGGATTCAAACTAAAACAACTAATAAAACTTTTGGACTGAAATTGAAACAAATTATAAAACTTTTGGAGGAAATTGTTATTTTTGACAAACCTTAAGGAGCAAAAACAAATTTAACTCTAGAATCTAACACGATTACTCCTAACATAAGTGCATGAAAAAAAGATATACTAGTGCCACCACAAGTCCATCTTAATAAACATCACACAAGAGACCTCTAACCATGCATTTTAGGAGGAAGAGACAATTATACTTTCCTTTAAACCTAAAAGGACAATACCCTCACATCTGAACAAAATTTAAAAATATAATAATCATATTAACAATAACAAATATTAAAATATATGTTAGTTATATTAAGACATTAAAAAATCAAATTATTGTTTTATAGCCTTTGCCTTATGACTAAACCAAAACTTCTTATTTCAATAGTCAAAAAGGATTAATTTTTTATATACCCATCTTAAAGTATGAAATATATATGAATATCCAAAACACATTCTCAAAATTTTTTATATATTACATGTTAAACAATAATATTTTAAATTGTCATATTTTCAAGAGCAAGAGGAACATGTAGAGTAAAATAGTAACCAATTACAATTTTTTTAGAAAATAGTATTTGTTACGATAAATCGATTATATTTATAATTTTACTAGAAAACGTCGGGCTCACCTAGTCACCTTCTTTGTTTTTTAAACGACAAGTTAATGGTGAGTAAATTATTAAAACCAAATTAGTAATTATTCGCCCATGTCGATGATTGATTATTCACCCATGTCGGGCCCACCTTCATTTTAATAGAAGAAAAAGACATTTGAATGAAAATGAAGCAAGGTTTCTTGACTTCTATAAATTGTTTGTTGGGTTTGAAAATTTACATTTGACATAAATATATTCTAGTATTGAAAAGGTCGTATATTAACTTGACCGTCACTATATAATGTTTAATATGGGTAGATATGTATGTCAACTTATATATTTGGTTTCATACAAACATGAGGGAGAAATATAAAGCTCACTTTCTTTAAAAGTATAAAAATCAATCGGAATCATTAGCTTCATCAATCTAACCACATCAATCTAATGGTTAGAATTGACGTTTTGACATAATGTAATTAACAGAAGTTAATAATAATCAGGGTAGAGAGGAATCCGTCTTTTTTATTCTCATGAATTTTTAACTCAAATAGCTTTTATATACTTTATTATTTTTTTAAAATATGCATACCATAATTCAAAAATCTATTCATGTTGACACACATACATATATATAAACAACGGTCTTTATAAGGTGTAAGAGGTTGTGCGACAAAGTGTGCGTACAAACCTATTTATACTATGTGAATTTGTGTTTAACCCATGTGCATGGTGTGGATATGCTTCTAGGTTTATACAAGTTTTATTACGGATTGGATATGTCTTTCTTATTATATGATGCAAATGTGCGTTAGAAGCAGGGGTGTTTAATTTTGGATATCTAAAATTCGGATATTTGATAAATTCGTATAGTGGATTTCAGTATCTGAATCCGAAATTTCGGATTCAGATCCGGATTTGGATATGTGAATTCATTAAAAAATATGTATTTTTTATTTTTTTATAAAAATTTAACATTTTCTATTAAAAAAGTTTTTGAATATCCAAAGTTTTTCATAAAAATATGCGAAATACCCGAAAATATACGAAACTTCTAACTAATATTTATTATTTAATAATTTTTTAAAAATATTTCGGATAAATCGGATATTCCAATATCCTAAAATCCTCAAAAACACTATCTGAATCCGAATTCAGATTTTTGAATATCCAAAATTTTGGATATTTCGGATTCGGTTTTGAATACGGATTTTTTTTGAACACTCCAAGCTTGAAGTCTGCATTAATACATGGGCACAAATACCTCATGTCATAAAACCCAAACAAGTACACATTTCACATCTTCTTTCATTTCTACACATTGTATACAAGAAAAAGATGTTGTAATGATTTCTATCACACAAGTACATTTCCCTACATTACAACGACGCGTTTAAGAGATTCTAATGGTACGTCCAACCTACGTGTATCCTTCTAGAATTACATGTACATTAATGAAAACACGTAGCCCTCACTCAAACTCACGTAAATACACGCCGTGAGAGACTCAAGTTTATTATTATTATTATTTCATCAGGATCACCCTTTGAATACACGTGATGAATCAAAGCCATTCTTCATATGTTATACGTATAAAACGAATATCAATGCATACTAGATAACACATAATTAAATTCTTCAAGATCACTTGATTCGCTCTCACGATACACCCATCGACTATTGACATCTTCATATGTTTCTTATATAAACATATTTTATATTTTATATATATTAACTTGAGGACGTTTAAACAAAACCACTTTTAAATAGGAAACTATGATAAACATTTTTAAGTATTTATATAGTAGTAAACAATAAACAATTGTCACTCCCAAATCTGATCCAAATTGAAAACTTGGTTCTCATTTCATTAAATCAAACAATTTGTACTATTGTATCACTTTTAACTTTGATTTTCTTTGATCAACATACAATATTTCATTGCATACCATTATATTCCATTAAAATGTCACCACGATTCACTATTTTATTTATCCTTCATTTTAATATTCATAAATTATCTCACAGTATTAATAAATAAATACTTTTAGAATGTTACAAGAAAGGTGTCATTTTATGACGAAAAATTAGTTATTGATTAATAAAATGTGGGCAAATTTTTTAACATCCGTTAAGAGTCAAGTTTGAGCTGGTCAATAAATAAAAACTAGTAGGTTTTTGGATAATATTTAGGTGCAGTTTGTTTTTTTAAAGGTACAAATGTCTGCAATCTGCGAATTACATCTGCAGACATCTTTATAATAAGAGGTGGATCAAATCTTTGCAAATTGCAAAAAATTATAAACCAAACCAAATCGCAAACCAAACTAAATTACAATTTACTAGTTTCCAACAAATCATGCTACCTAAAATCACAAACCAAGAAACAAAGAAGTTGAGATTACTAACGTGTCATAAGAAACAAAGAAGTTTTCAAGTAACTAGAAGTCTAGAAGCCTAGAAATCATGTTTTGGTACCAAACATAATTAACTAGTAACGTGTCATACGAGAAACAAAATTCCGGTGTACAAGAGGATACGATTGCCAAAAATACAAGTTGCAATGGTGTATATATAGACAAAGTAGTGATGATAGAGAATACGGTTTGTGACAACTTTCTCTAGCTTTGACCAGGAACGGCACTTCCTGGCACGACGCACAACATAAATGATCAGGTTTTGAGTTGACTTGTTTATTAGCACAGACTTGTTAATAAATATAGCTGATTGCAACTTTTCAATAAGATACGATGGTTACAATGACACCTCTAAAGCTTTCATCGCAAACCACTGCCTGAGTCGTCTAAAACATTTATTGATAGCTAACGTCGCAACATATGAACCATGGTCCATGGTCTAGGCGTTTAAGATAGGCCTTCAAGATTTATTTCTTAATCTTAATCTTCTTAAGAAAATTAGCTTAAAATATAAGCAATTTATTTAATTATAAAAACTCATTTAAATTTCAGTATTCTTCTATGGGCTTTGATAGTGACGAATGAGAGAGACAAGAAGCCCATCAGAAGTCATGGGTCACAGACTCACAGTCACAGTCATAAGTCATACCCATTAGAAACTTCGACAAATGACAAATTAAAGTATAACCATCTTTTTTACTTGCATATTTTAAACGTTTTTTACTTGCACATTTTAACATATTTTAAACGCATTAAACGGGTCGATTTTGTATATGTTTTAGGTCTATACCCGATGAGCATCGTTCACAATCGGTTTCTCAGAACAACAGCCCGTTATTCACAGCTAACCCGTATCGAACATGTATACCAAGTACCACTTCTTATTGGTATTGAGACTCACCAAACTTCTCTATGATTTGGGTCAACCTCTTTCCCATATGTGGTGCATGAATATGAACCTAAAACGAGCTTATATAAAATAATCATAAATTTTGAAATTAGAATACTTTTAAACTCACTTGTGATGCAGTTAAATCAAGTAGTCAAGATCCAAGTGCTCAACTTCTAGAAAAGTTAGTAATTTTCTATCTTTTTGGTAGTGATCTTACGTAACCTATCTATACCAAATGTTTGCAGAAACTTTGCCTTTAAATTGTTTAATTATAAATGAAACGGGTCGACGAGTTGTTAGGGTTGAAGGTTATCTGAATGAAGTACTCAAATGCATAAAACCTCTCAAATCGAATTACTTTAATAGTTTGATACGTATCGTGGGATTAGTATATAGTTTCTATGACAATGATTTCGTATCTATACTAGATTTGCTTTGTTTCATATTATTGAAACAACAAAATGATTAAGGATCTATCTTAACTTATTTAATTCACACATGGGATGATGTAATGATGCAACTTTATATTTTACATTAAACAATAAAAAAAAACTAAAAAAATTCCAGTCGCGATCGCGTAAAGAAATCACAATATTCAATCATCTAAGTTTAAAAAATACATACTAAAACCTTTTTATTTTCCATGAGTTTTATAAAAAATTTATCAATCAGGTACAAATGGAGGAACAAAACACCATTTGGAAAGCTACAAATTTGTCAAAAAATGCTACATATTTATTTCTTTGGGTTGGCTGGTGATCATGAGCATTCTACTTGCAGAATGCAAATAAGCAAGCATGCAATAACAAGATTTTAGTATCTTACCATAAATTGAGAGGCTAAATTGCTTTCAGTCCAGCAAGCTCGCGCAGTTTCTCGCATAGTACGAATGTGATTGTAGTTTGTGGACCTAATCGTGCAAAAATCGCAAAGCCCCTGCAATTTAATTAGTCAAACCTTAGTACATAAGATGAATAGGATTAAAATAATGTAAGAAATCTGGAGGTGTCGAAATGACGAGAGGCTAGGCAGGTTAGGAAACGGGTCAAAATGGGTAGTTTTTGTGAGGGTGAAATGGGTCGGGTCAGGTAGGGTAGGGTTGGTTGACAGATACTTTTTGTCCAATTTCTTCTATAGGCAATTAGTGAGTAAAATACAGTTATAGGAATTACATTATGTCAACAATAACATAATTTATATATAAGCAATTGGGTCAAAATGGTGACCTCATCCTATTCAACCGATTTGACATATTTCTTTTCAGTGATAGAACACATACAAAATTAACCCATTTGTTAGTATACAGATCAATATTTTCACCTCTAAATAAAAAAAATAAAAAAAGGGTATTGTTGGTCCTCACCCTTTGTAGAGTCCTCGAGGTCCCTCTGTGATCAAAACCTAGAATTCAAACACACTAATAAATCAGGCAATTCAATTGAAAAGAAAAAAAATCATTTTAAGAACATGATATTTGAAAAATATTTGGAACTTGAAATCACCAAGACAAGCTAATGACGCAGAAACTTAGAACTAACTTCAAACAATAATCGTAATACTAAACCTTCAAGGGGGTAGCGCAGTACATTTGAGTCCCTCTAGCAGAGGGCTCATGTTTGAATCCAACTTCCAATGGTTACCACCTTTAACCCCCTTGAAGGCCACCTATCCAACAAGAGCTTTATTTTAGCTGATCCCCTGGTTAGCAGGGTATTGGCAGGACCAGTGAGTATTTAGGTAACGGGTTCTCATGGTTACCAAAAAACAATTGTAATTATGAATTCATAAAAGATAAATCAGAAATTAATAAGCTACCTTATATGCACAATGGAACCCATTTTTATAAGCTCCATCTCTCATAGATTCTCTTTGTAGCATGAGACGGGTTTTAACCATGTCCATAGGTGCAGTTATTAGGGTGCTCATTAAGCCTGCTATTGTACTCGAGCTTCATAAGACGCAGAAAAAAACTATTAGAAACATGTGGCATATGACACTTAATAATTGTTCTGTTTTATATTATTTAAAAGAAAGATCAATTTTGAAACTTAAAAACGAAGCTTACTTTTAATATTTTTTTTCACTCTTTTAAGTATTTTTTTTGCATATGTTCCTAACTGCCTATGTGGGAGGTAACAGACATCTACAAGGCGAAATCGATTAAAATGAGGATTGGTTGCTAAAATCGATTTTGCCCCTTCCTGTGAAACGAGCACCAACTGATTAATTCTTAAGGAGTTCTTATTTTTGTGAGTTCTCACTAAACACTTGCCTATATATACATAACAATGTGATAACTGATAAGTCATGCTTTGAAATATTATATAATTACTCCATCTGTTGCTTGAAAGATTATAGGTAGGTACACATACACAAGATGAAGATTGAATCCTTCTTCAAGAGAGGTCGATCTTAATAAAACCTACATTATAGTCACATAAACAAAAATGACAATGAGGATTATGCATAATTGATCCTACAGAAGATATTTTGTAAATGATAAAATTGAGGGCATAAGTTTTAGGAGTAAACCCGTTTGAACTCATCATATGTAGCCATTTGTGATGCAGTTAAAGCCCCTGCTCGGGCCATGGCGGGCCCAACCCCCTTCCATAGAGCTGTTACCCCCTCTTTTGCAGCAATTTTCTGCAGCTCACTGATTGCTCCTGTATGCATGCTAGGGTTCATTTGCAGGCGTACCTAAACAACAACCCCCTTTTCATTATAAGCAGAGGGAAGATGCAAAAGATAACAAATTATTGGCATCATAAAGTGCAACGCAGTGTTTGCGTAGTAGTATAGTACAAGTATCAAATCTGTTTGAATGCTTACGAGTTAAATAAATATGTTTTCACCTTTACAACTTCCATAGGGTTGGTCAGCAAAGTGGCAAAAGCGCCAGAAACAACTCCAGATGCTATCTTCATGAAGACGTTAGTGGACTCAAAGGCCAGTTCACACAAATTTTTAGAAGGTTCATACAAACCTAAACGTAGACCTCCATAAACAACTGACCTAGTCAATGCTGGGGTCAAACCAAGATACAATGCCCGAGGTCCTTCTTTCTTAACAACTTGAACAAAAGTTTGTCCCTGTAAATACAAAAACACAAGAATTATCAGTCGCTTATTCTTGTTCAAAAGTAATAATTGTGGCAAGAAAATAGAGTTGGTTTTACCATTCCAGTTAACGGGCCTCTTTGTCCAACAAGTTGCATTTGTAGTCTAACTTTAAGTACATCTGCATACCATATCAAATTTCATTGCCTTATAACATACAAGTAGAAGGGCAATTTAAGCCTGCTTATGTAAATATAGGCTGATTTGAGCTCTACTTTTTTGTTATGTGCTAACTTAACAAATCTAACTAAAAGAAAAAGTGATTAGACCGATCAAACTGTTTGAAATTCTCCCAAACCACACCCAAGAATCCACAACCTCCTAAATTGTTGCACTAAAAATAACCAAATCAAAATTAGAAACCAAAACAACAGAACACATCAAACAAAAAGCATTGTTGCAACAACACAATAAATAAACAATCAAACTCCACAGAAACAGATCAAAGCCACAACTGCAAAATAAAACTATTCAAAACTGAAAGAAGAAACCTAATGGATGTGTGATGCCAGTGGCTGCAGCAACAGCAACACCACTTGTTCCAAAGTGAGATGCAACTTTCGACGGTGAAGTCCACCAACTCCGGTTGTTCTTCGCTCCCAAATCGCCTGAAAATTGCAAATTCACCAATCAAATCCCCAATTTTATCACCAATTTCAAACACTCACCCCATCTTCTAAGAATAAAACAGCTAAATTTTACTCGAATAAGCTGCATACCATAAAAAATGCACACAAATTCAACAAAACGCACAATTCTAATATCTAACAGTATACGAACAGAACATGAACCCTAGGCGTAAAACAACGAAATAATCACATAATTGCAGCAAAATTGATAATGTTGAGCAAGATTTGTAACATAATTAAGGCATATAATACGATTAAGTGTTTAAATCTACAGGATTAAGAGAAAAGAACCTGAAGCATTGTTGATTCCTTCAGGCATCTGTTGATTTACGTTTTTTCGTTTAGATGTTTGCACCTTACATTCACCCTGTTGAAATGTAAGTATTGGGATGGTTACATTTTGGACCCTATAGATTATGAAAAGTTTCATAAATAACTGAACTGACTGAGAAACCGATATAGATAACTGAAATCGATTGAGAAATCGGTAAGGGGAGATTAACGGATAACGAAAAAACCGAAAGACTGAATCCAAATAACTAAAACAATTGGGAAACTAATGGTTCGGTTATGAGTTTTTGGATAACCAACTTTTATGGTTTGATAATGGTTACATATGTATAAATAACCGAGATGTCGTAAGGCGCAGGTAAAACCTACTATTTATACGACATGAATTATTTATTATTTAATATTATGTATGTTTACATCACTATAGTAAACATTGTTTATTTAGTTTTAACCATTTGGTCATTTGACGTGAGAAATTTGGTAGCGTTTCGTATGGGTCGATCCACAAACCAGCATTGTGGTTTGTCAAAATCTTTTATAATTTTATAAACAATAAATTTTGCCAATATTATTAAACATGAATTGTTAAAAAAAATAAATAAAACAATTTAAAAAGTTATATAGCCTTCCCACTTTTCGACACTTGACCCACTAATGTTTTAAATAAATATTGTTTTATTTATTTGACATTTAGACTTATTCGGTCCATCTAGACATAACATTATTTTTTTCACTCACTAAGTCACTAACTCTCATTCAAGTTGGTGGGATGGTGTTTCATGAGAGACCACACTCATTCACTTAAGTGTACAATATTTATTACATAATGTATGATCCATCATAAAATCTGTAACTTTCCTCTCGTTCATGAGTGAGAAAGACCAGATCCACCATTCACCTCCCATGCTCCACTCATTCAACGACGTGAGGCGGTGTTCTCCCCCTCCCACTAACGTGAGGGCACTTTCACATCATCTCTTTCGTGCAAGGGGTACATTTTTTTTAACTCACTTGAACCCTCAACACCATTAAATTAAAAATTGTCACCTTCTTGTCTCTACTACGTTCAGTTACCTCTATTATGGTATTACCTATGCATTTTTAAATAAAAATTAAATTATATATTTAGAAACATAAATACTTAAAACAAAATATAATTTTCATCAATACCAAAAATATAAATAACGAAAAAATAAAATGTTAAATTTAACTATTTGTCGTCCGAATCCAAGATGTTCAATTTTATTAGACGTGCAATGTGTTCCATAATTTTAAAAAATAATAATTCAATAGATAAAATCTAACCATACAATCATTTCATTGTATTTTGATCTTTCCTCTAAGTAACTATTCATTACAACATAGAGGAAATTCTGTTTGTATAAAAAGAGTTGATTATATATAATTTTATATGGTAGAAAGGAATAATTTTTTTTTAATTAAATGGGATAAACAATCACAGGACCATTAGTAATGTTCAAAATCACGACATTGTTGCGTACCAGCCTTACCGACACCAACCTGCGAGAGTTACCTATATTTTTCACCCTAAGAGACATCTATATCCAAAACAACCCATTAACGGTAAACTTGCATAATTTATAACCATTAACATGAATTGTTACTTGTAAACCTTTATATATATATATATATATATATATATATATATATATATATATATATATATATATATATATATATATATATATATATATATATATATATATATATATATATATTTATATATATATATATATATATCTATATATATATATATATATATATATATATATATATATATATATATATATATATATATATATAGGGTAGGGTTATCTTGAGAACCACCATTTTTAGTGAGAACTCTGAGAACCAACATCAACCACACATTTTAGTCACATGCAAGTCACATGTCACTTCCACCATTTTTTTAAAACGTTCATAACTTTTTTTCATGACATTATTTTTTCATAAAAATTTCACCATTAATTTTATTATTTTTTTATCTTTCCAACGCCTACCATATTGATATATTTTTTAAAAAAATTCGTCCACCCGTTATTTACACATGTGTAAATTAGTCATTACATATGTGTAAGTTCTGTTTTACAGATGTGTACTTCCAAAAATTACATATGTGTAAAATGACGTTCGTAAAAAAAACGAGATTTTTTTTATATTTTATAATTTTTTTTATTTTTTTAATGGTAGAGGGAAACGAGAGAAACACTTCTGTGTTTTTACTTTTTTATTTTTTTATTATTTTTTATTTTATGATTTTTTTTTATTATGTTGTTGTTAATTACAATTTTGCCATTGAAAACTAGTGGTTCACATTAGTTCCTAGAGTTCTCACAAAAAAAGGGAGTTCTCATTTGATCCCTCCCCTATATATATATATATATATATATATATATATATAATATATATATATATATATATATATATATATATATATATATATATATATATATATATATATATATATAGGAGAGGGTTATCTTGAGAACCACCCTTTTTAGTGAGAACTCTAGGAACCAACATCAACCACACATTTTAGTCACATGCAAGTCACATGCCACTTCCACCTTTTTTTTAAAACGTTCATAACTTTTTTTCATGACATTATTTTTTCATAAAAATTTCACCATTAATTTCATTATTTTTTTATCTTTCCAACGCCTACCATATTGATATATTTTTTTAAAAAATTCGTCCACCCGTTATTTACACATGTGTAAATTAGTCATTACATATATGTAAATTCTGTTTTACACATGTGTACTTCCAAGAATTACATATGTGTAAAATGACGTTCGTAAAAAAAACGAGATTTTTTTTATTTTATATAATTTTTTTTTATTTTTTTAATGGTAGAGGGAAATGAGAGAAACACTTCTGTGTTTTTACTTTTTTTATTTTTTTATTATTTTTTATTTTATGATTTTTTTTGATTATGTTGTTGTTAATTACAATTTTGCCATTGAAAACTAGTGGTTCACATTAGTTCCTAGAGTTCTCACAAAAAAAGGAAGTTCTCATTTGATCCCTCCCCTATATATATATATATATATGTATATATATATATATATATATATATATATATATATATATATATATATATATATATATATATATATATATATATATGTGTGTGTGTGTGTGTGTGTGTGTGTGTTGTGTGTGTATGTATAACCCATGAAAACTCACGAACTTTCAAAGTTGACTTCTTTATTTTTAACATGTTTCAGGTTTGATACTTGAGGATCTCTTCGTACTCATATAGGACTTGGGCTTAGTTTAATTGAAAATCTTATGTTGTTGTTTATATCATATTTGTATTGTAATGATTTTTTTGTCTTGTAATGTTCAATAAAAATGATATTTAATATTATTCAACTTATTTAGTTCCATGTGCTATGAACAATCGTTTCACATTCGTCCGCCCTGATGATTCCGCCGTCGGTTGGAGTGTGACAAACTATTGTAGATCTCATTATACTTACTTTCTCATTTCTCTATATTATTAATAATAATATTGAATACTAATAATATTACTCATACCATTTTCAAATTAAAAAATATATAATTTAATAAATTAAAAACCTTTTTTTATTAAAAACACACTTTTTAAAAATAAAAATTCACAATTTTTTTATAAAATAAAAGTTTAAGAAAAATATATTATTGTTTATTTACTTAAGCAGATATTTATACGTACTTATAATCATATTTTATCTTCAAGCATGATTTTATAATGCATAAATTTTATTAATAATTATTTAATATTTTATTTGTTCAATCCGTGTATTACACGGGGACTAACCTAGTGAATGAATATAGGATAACTTCATGCCAAACGTTTAATGAACGTTCGGTTTATTTCAAGGCATATGTTCATCCATATACAAATAAAAAATGACACATCTAGTTAATTAAAAATATTTAAAAGACAATATTTACCACACTCAGTAATACCCTTAAAAAGCAGAAGCTTTACAAGACTGTAGTTTTCTTTCTCTTAAAAAATAAATAAAAAGATATATTTTATTGGTGAATTGAAAACTGAACCTTTGACCTTAGGAAAGTCAAACAGTCAACATGTCTGTTTATAAGCAGTTTTGCAAGTCATGAAAACATCAAAATCAAATTCAAAATTTTGAACTACTGTAGACAAAACTTTATAAACTGATTTTAATTTTCAGCGGCTGTAGTAACACAGAGGATGCAAAGCGTTATCTGAAAACACAAACACATTACAAAACAATAACGGCCATTGTCAGTTGTCTAAATTTTGTAAGAATCAAAATGGCATCTGGGATTTGTAACAAAAAATAATAAAACCCATGTTTCAAAATTGGCCATTTTGACAGCTAACTAAACTATAAGCACAAATATACAAAAAGATTTGTAAGTTTATGTTCCTAACCACCATGAATATGCTGGATTCCAATTTTCATTCTTTTTCTGGCATACCGCTTCATTTTCACATGCCCCTTGAACAGTTGGTACCTGTATTTTTGAAAACTCAAAATTTAACATGGTGTTAAAAGTCAACAATTGATGCATAATAATCTAAGATGTTATTTATATATAAAAAATTAGATGGGCAGATCAAACATGTTGGGTAAGGCCTAAGGATCCAAACAGGTTGGATTATCTTGAAACACTTTGTCTCCTTTTTTACAATGGAAAAAGATTAAAAATTGGTCACATGCTATGAAAAAAAACAATGTTTTGACATACAATGACAACAAAGTGAAAGCAAGTCATTTTTTTGTTATATAAGTGCGCGCAGACATAATTTTTGTTATATGATTCCAACTATACTATTTTACCATAAGTGTAAGCTTATAGTAAAATGATTCAGAAGATTTTATGCACTGAAATCATCATTTGCGCTACTTTAAGCTCGTTTCCTTTCAACCTATTTTGTATGTTTTACACGCTTGACCAGTTGACCCATTACGATTCAAAAGAAATATGGTCGAAATTGCCACCTCCATAATTTTTCCCTTACAAAAGTAAACGGAACAACCCACAAAATAAAATTCTTGAATTTGCATGAATATGACCATGCATACGTGTATCTCTTTAGGGTACATGAACAGTATAAGAATGACCTAGGGGCATAAATGAACAAAATGCAAATTTCACCCCTTTGATGTTTTTCAATTACCTTGCATAATCTAGTTTCTGAGTGATAATCCCATTTAGTAAGAGTTCTGAACTGTAAACTGCGGCCCCTACAAGTACACATACATACCATAAGTTTTTCATGTAAAATTTTAATGGTAATAACTTGTGTATGCTTAATGAAATAAGTATCGATACATACCTTTGTCTAAAAATGGAACACATACTTCATAATCTTTTTCACAAGACAATATTAAAAGATTATCTGAGATCTTGTACTCCATGCTAGCTTGCTTAACACCTTCCATAACCTGGGGAACATCTCATTATAACAAAGTTTCTAAAAGTCTAAATATAACGCATACAGCCTCCTAACTCGATTTATTCAGAGATTTGTATTCTGTTTGTAATCATAATTAATGCATTAGTTATTTTTATTGATATAAGAATAAAAGATGGAAAACATGTTTGTGTCAACACAATATATAGGTGGCCATTTTGACCCAAACTGAAACGAAATGATTCAAAGCCAAACCCATTTTAATCATTACCAAAACCTGTTTGACACTTTGACCCGCCTATCTTTCTGCCTCTACGCATTATGTGTAAAAGTTCATGATAATTGTGGTGTGCAAAAAACATATAAAATCATATGCATTAGTTCACTCAAAGATCTAGACTATCATCGTAATCTTATATTCCTATTGTTTCTGTAATTATAATTAATGGATTGATTATTTATAACATAAATTTGAAAAATGGACAAAAAAGTGATTGCAGGTCAGCCCTTTTGCACCAAACAAAATAATGGCTCGTTTGAGCTCAACCTTGTTTTGACCCATTACCCAATTGGCTTGACCCGCCTACCTTGCCACATCTAGGTGTTTTGAAGTAGATTATGATATTGTAGTGAAATGCAAAACAGAAAAAAGAGCAGGGTTGCACCTGGCCTTGACATGCTTTGATTAAGTTTATAATCATATCTCTGTCAGGTTCCACATTTGAGGTAATGAAGACTCTCTGATCCTGGTAATCAAAACCAAACGCTTGGATATGTATTCTGGATATGTATTTTAAAAGTGATTTTAAATTATTAAAATCAATTGTAATAATGCGCGGTAAATGAAATAGTGTTTGGATGTGTTTATGCTGCTTGAAATTATAACAATCACTATTGATGGTGCCAACTACTGAGTGCTACCTCTTGAGACAAGGTGTAGAAAATAGGGTGTGCATGTGTGTGAGTCTTTCCGTTTGAAAAAAAATATATTTAAGAAAGTAATAGGTGAACTAATTGTATAATCAATACAAAAGCAGGTTACTCAAACACTAGAAATTGGTTCATAAGTACACGTCCAAACACACCCATATTACCTTTAGAAGTGGATGTGATCTTGCATGAGATAATGAAAGAAGCATATTAAATCCAATTTCTTTTTCCTTTTTAGCATCCCTAAGTATGTAACTATTGTCATCAATAGTACATGTTGCTTGCTCACAGCTCTCAAGCCACAAGGGTGTCACAATTGGTCTACCAAGCGCGATTGCTTCTAACATATTCTTTGTTCTTGCAAATCTATCAGCAACAAAATGTGTAGCATCTAAGCAATCTTTTGCTATTGAAATTCCCAACTTTTTCATTATCTGCATCGAAAAAGTAGAAACTTATGATTTAAATCACTCACAAAGAGTTCGAACAAGAAGAGTATGATTAAAGGTTACAAAATGAACAGGTTTAATAACGGGTCATAATAGTAGTTCTTTGATGCAGGTCTGAGTAGGGTTGACTGGATACATATTTATCCAAAGTTTAATTTTCCTATAAACAAATACCATACCAAAAAAGAGTAAACAAAACTGTATTATCTTGTAATACTTGTGTAAATAATGATTTAGGAGACTGTATGCATTAAAAATGCATTTCGACCCGTGAGTTTAAACTCTTGGACCCATTTGACTAATTCTAGCTATTTCTTTTTTATTTTTGATGTTTGGTCCACTGAAGATCAAACATAACCCGAATAAACCCATTATCGAAATTTCGCAACACTAGCTATGATGTTAATGAGACAACTAGCAATAATAGAGAACCTTTCTTTGCTGCTTAACCACATCATCATTAAGATTTTGGCTAAACAATACTCTAACTTCCACCTTTTTTCTGCGTTTTCTCAAATCCTTTGATATGAAATCAGGGAAAGATTCTGTAAATCCCAACCTAGTAAGCTCATTCTTGAGAGAACTTGGAGAGTTTTTCTTAGTGCTCATTGTAACACATTTGGTGTTAGTAACTTCTGCTAAATTCGGTTGGCCAACTTTCTGTGTCAACGATCCTTTTAAAAACTTATTTACAGTCGTTGATCTGAATTTGGAAGCGGATCGTGATTTCCTCTTTACACTTGACATCAAAAATGCTTCCCTGAAGTTCCCTTCTGTCTCACTGGGACACACAACTGAAATTCTATTGCCACTTAATGTTGCGTTTTGTCTCATATTTCTACACGTCCTTTTCTTTTTGGGCCAATTCCATGTCTCAAACTTTATATGACCAGAAATTGTATCTAGACCACCCTTTTTCCATGCATGAAGGATGTTAATCTGTTTACAATGTGTAATATATTCAAGATTACATAAATTTTCACTCCTCTTTGAAGTTTTTGCTGATGACCCATGCCTAGTTCTGCTAGCCACAGGTGAAAAGGTTTTAACTTTTTTAGTTTCACCTACAGACCCACGTCTTCTATAACAAAATCGGATATCTTTCTTTTCTGAATCTTGATTTTGCTTCATTTTGGTAACAACTTTCAAAGACGTATCACGTGCCTTCTTTAAATTTTCAGTTGATGATTCTACATTCAACTCATTTTGGTTATAATTTGTTACATCCCTTAAAGGAAAAGGAAACTGTTTCAATGTTTTCTTGTTCATGCCTTCACTTTCATTAGCATCAACAGTGGGAGGTGTTGCATACAACAAGGATTCCATAGCTTCAGCTGCCATTTGGGTATTAAAGGTAACATCAAACATATCATTTCCAGGGGGGTGTTCAGGTAATTCTTCCTCAAAGTGTTGATCAAGTTCTCTTCCATCCAAATGTATCTCTTTTTGGATGTTGAGATCTTTTTTCTTCTCCAAAATGAACTCCCCTCCGTAATCAGGCTGATTATCATCCCAATCAAAGGTTGAAATACCAATTTGGTTCATAAGGTTGGCTTTTTTTGCCAAATCATGGGACCCTTTTGCCAATGAAGTAAAAGGTGATCTTTTCCCATTAATTTTTGGAATTTTAACTTCTGGAGACAAATTTTCAACACTAACCGAAAGATAATGATCCACAAATCTCAATGCACTAGCTTGTGTTAACTCCCCAGGTTCTTGAGATTCATCAACTGCTTCATTTGCATTCTCAAAATTATTATAATTGGCCTTCTGGTCTTGATCAACTTTTGCTATATATTCATTATTTGACATTAAGTTTTTCTCACTTAATGTCCCAATTAGTACTTCTTGATCTCGTGTGTCCGCTTGTAGAGAGTTGTTCTCGGTTACTTTGTCTGTCAAATTGCTTCCTGCAGAAGACTTCACTTCAGACGATTGTGCACCAACTGCACTAACACGTCGCCACAAATATCCTGATATGAAATAAAATTTCAAATTGGTTACCAAAATCCTTTAACTTTAAAAAACCATTCAACTTCACTGTGTTACTAGTTTTTCAGTTAGTAGCTGTTTTTAGTCATAACATGCACAAAATGGTATGCTAAATGATTTAAACATCTATAAAATTCTGAGGATGCAATAGATTGTATTCATGTTTCTAATCCAAGAGGAAATATCACACGTGTCCTCAACAATCTGTATGTGTGCAACCAAAGGTAAAGCTTGCTTATATGATATCACAGCTTAATGGTTATAACAATCAAAAGAGAATAGTATTTCTCTTCAGAAAATATATATTAACAGCACTTGTCTGAAATTGTTTACAAATATACGATCAATCATATTTTATAAGTATTACGGGGATTAAATACCCAAACCATATTTTCATGGTAGTTCAAGCAAAAAAAACAGCAAAAGGGGTTACACGAAGCTTATAATGTAATGCCGAACATATTTCTTATGCAATGATATTGCTCAAGCTTACATCAAATATGAGACTTGGTCAATCATAATAGATGCATAAACCATAATCTTCACATGAAGTTCCTAAATAGTGGCCTTAAATTACTGGTTTGCATACCTCTGGCTTTTCCATCTTTTTGCACAGATGTTACTTCATCATCACTATCCAACACAATCAAATCCTCACTGTCTTCTACCATTAGTGCTCTCAGGTCACCAACAAAATTGAGAATATCCAGTTCCTTGGTGTCTTCATCCAAATTCACAAATTCGGTTTCCATGAAAGTGCATTCCTCTTCTTCAGTGTAATCAAAAGCTCGCGCAATCATAAGACCGTCCTCAACCTCAACACTTGCGTCAAGCTTATTCCCTGTCGAATCAAGAATAGATACACATAAGACCTTAGAAATACTAAAAACACATACCATTGCAAACAATTAAATAAAATTTCGGAAATTGATCCATGATAAAATTCCAAATTTATACAGAGTAAACAAGAAACAATAGCATTTATCTGTTCCATTGTTGTAAAACAAAAAAAACTTCATATCAAAATGCTTTAAAATTCAGCAACTCCATCTCAGTATTTCACTTTGATAGTTTTTTGTTCAAATCAAGTAGTTCCAAAATGTGAAAACTTGGCACCAACGCTGTTACAAGTTCACCATCACCATTATTCCATTTGCTGGTACGCGATACGAACATTCAACTACATAGCTATGTAGCCTTACCCTACACACTATACATGAGGTTTTTCTCAAGGCTTTAACCCATGTCCTCAAAGTAACAAACCAACAACTTTAACGGTTGCTCCAAAACCAGCATTCATAACTATACCGTACAAAATTCAAAATCCATAACTGCTAATTACAAAATCAACCATTTTGATATCCTAAAAGCTCAATGAGCAGTTTGAA